>JAVDPK010002495.1:65888-80871 GCA_034780415.1 Cichlasoma orientale | reverse complement strand
CCCCCCCCCCCCCCCAACAGAAATCTTAGAGATTGATATTTTGGCAAATAAACTACAGTATAAGTTTGCGTGGCTAAAAACTACAGCAAGCTGATTAGATTAGGATTTTTTTTTTTTTTGGTAATCTGACTGCGCTAAAAGTCTCAATATCTTTGCACTAGATGACAAATCACATCTGACTTTTCAGGTACTTTGTGCAATTATAATATAGATAAATTTAACTTGATTCAATCTGATCTTAATTATTGCCACTAAGGCACACCTTGGAATAGATAAATATAGAGCAAATTTTTGTGGAAAACACACAACTTTGTTTTTGTTTTTTTTTGAGGGGGACGTTTGGTGTATTCCTTGTTACTGTTAAAGCAGTTAAAGCCATGTAGCGGCCATTGGGGGAGCTGCATTTTAAGGCACTTGTGCACTGGTTTTGAAACACAGCTGTGGTGGTTGACACTTGTTGTGAACGTAGCGTGGTCCGATTCCTGTGCACAGTGTAATCCAGTGAACCAGACCACTCCAATATGGTTATAACGTCTGGGTCTCTGAGAGGCCTGGACCTCCTCAGAGGGTGAGGACAGAGCGGGATTCAGGCACACCTGATTACACATTTTGCATTGAAAAGACAAGTGTAATGTTTGTCTCTCAAAAAAAAGTTGCTATTAGTCGTGAAACCGGCAGTTACAGTCCAGGCTAATCCTTAACGGATGCAGGGAAGGTCATGACACGTTAAACATATTACTGGGTCATTCCATGAGAGATTTGGAGTTGCTTCCACCTCAGAGTCAACTTTTTTTTTTTTTTTTGTAAAATAATTTTAGTATAGTCAATGAAGCCATGCAAAAATTTACCTTCATACTATGAAAATCATGGATAGAAGGTGAACCTGGTATGAAAATATAGGTAAAAATGTTTTTGAAGCTTTCTTATGCTATAAATATGTTTTTCAGCCCTAAAAATTGCATGTGACCATCTCCCATACTTTACAGGTTATGGAGGCTCAAAATGACTGTGATTTGAATTTAAAAGTGGTAACTGCAACCATCAAAAGGTACTTGGAGGGCCTGTCACTCAAAGCATGAAGGTAAAATGTTACATGGCCTCATTAAAATTCTAAAATTATTGTACAAAACAAACAAACAAACAAAAAAAAAAAAATCAGTTGACTGTGAAGGAGTCACGTGGAATCTGTTGAGTGCAAAGGAAAATTGCAATATTGTTCACCTGGACTACACACAGCCGAAGATCTTACGGGAGATTTAAACCGATCCAGTTATTTCTATGATTTCAACAGTGAAATTACTGGACAATAAAAACGGTACAGGTAAAATGCAAAGGGTGCCACAGGCCGAAGATTTATACATAGTATAATATTAAAGGGACCAAAAATATTTTTTTTTAGCAATTTGCATCAAACGCTGGGACAATTTGTAAAGAGAAAGAAGAGGATTTGTGATTTTACTAAAATACATAAGGTGCCACTCTTTCTCAGGGAATACTTCCACACATTTAACGGAAGGATAAGATGGAGGAAAAAAAGTCTCAAATTTTAATAAAATATAAGAAATCTAGGTCTACCGTCGGCCACGGCTGTAAATGCTTTCATACCTTCCTTGTTTGTTTTAGGTCAATTTTCAGTACCACCGTTTTGAATGAGCAGGGAGGAGTGTGAAAGGTGCTTCAAATAATAAAATGCTAAATTTAGTTCGACATTTTGGACAACATTCTTTATAAATAGTGGAGTTTTATCTAGGTGGGAACTTTTACTGTGGATTTGACCAGAATGTCAGCAATAAAGAGTTCTGTTCACTATTGGTTACCAATATATTAAGATCTGTCCTAGGGGACCGCCCATTTAAAGAGCTCAGCCGTTTTATGCAGCACAACCTAATACTTATATATGTAACATCTAAAATCTAATAATGCACCAACTCATAAAAAGTCAATTTTTTTTTTTTTTTTTTTTTTTTTTTTTGTTTCAACCTTTTGTTTCCTTTGACATCTTATTTTCTGATCCCACTACTCAACGCTGATCCTATCCAATGTTATCACTTTCTAGCACAGTATCCCGAGAGGCCACAATCGCTTTAGCCAAACTGTTGATCCTTTTTGGTGTCAAGCATTTCTTTGTCTTCCACATACTGGCTTTGACTCGTCAAAGATAGATCAGCAGGGTTCTCTTCCTCTTTTCTGTTGCTGTACAGGTCCAGTCTTGTGTCTTCCAACACAGAGGAGCCGGTGGAAGATGAAGCTGAGGCCTCTATTGCTGAAGCGGTGCTGGTGTCCAGCCGGCTGTTGTTAACCATCCTAAAGACAGAGGAAGAATGTGCAGAAAGATATGAATGAAGATACAATAAATGAGAGAGGTGTGATTTTAAATCTGCAAAAGTAAAGTAATCAAACATAAAAGTGGTGTGCACAGAAAATGAGACCAGCAGCAATGTGGGAACATATGCTGTTAGTTAAACTAAAGAAAACAGTGGTTGGAGACCGGGGCATGACCACAATTATTGCAACTGTCTGCAATCAAGTTGCAATCGTGTTGTTTTTGAAATGATTGCTTCAAAGACAACGACGGTAACTGGCTACAAGTGGTCACAGACCAGTCGCCATCTCAAAAACAACTTTGGTAACAGTCCAGCCAGAATGTCATAGATTTGAAACAGAAATTCATAAATTCTTCCACAAATGTGTCTTGATGCATGCTCAGTGATCCAGGTAAGGAAATCCCAGGAAGTTGATTCTGTTTATGTGGAGCCAGGGATTGGATTCATGATTGTTTGCAATGCAGCCATGACAGAGTTAAAAACTCATCTCAACTTCAAAGTGACCACCACTGCTACAGCAAAGGATACTGTTGCCAGAAATTTGAAGAGGTGGGAAATGCACAGCCAAGAGTCCTAGGGGGTTGCCTGCCCAATGGCTCTCTCTACGCATATCTAATATCACTAATAATAAACATAACATATCTGGGAATCCCAAATTCAAGATCCAATATCACAGACTACACCTGTTAAAGGGAAAACTCAGTTGAATTCAATTTTAAATTACGTCAATTCACAACATTAGTCACCTCAAGGCCCTTTATACTGTAAGATAAAGACCCCACAATATTAGAAAGACACCCCGACAATCACGCAGCCCTCTATGAGCAAGCACTTGGTGACAGTGGGAAGGAAAAACTCCCTTTTAACAGAAAGAAACCTTCGGCAGAAGCAGGCTCAGGGAGGAGGAGCTATCTGCCAAGACCGGCTGGGGTGACCTTAAGTAACATTAATGCTTGACTGCACAAATCTTTGAAAAGGTTGCGCCCGGTGTTTGTCATACCAAAGTCTGGTAGCTCCACAGCTGAACACGAAAACTTGAAAAAACACTTTTTTTTTTTTTTTTTTGACCAATTTATGTCAGGCATGTCAACAAACACGCTAACTCTTTAGTGATTTGTCAATGTTTTTTTAGGTTTTGTATCAGTGAAACCTTTCATCTGTAGAACTGAATGCACAAACTCTAGTATTTACCTAAAGGAGAGCAGAGAGATGGCCAGAGAGGGCTACAGAGGGCATTTAAGAGTAGGCTGGAAGAGCTGACTGGGTAGGGAAGGTATGCAGGCTCACACACACAAAGAGACAGTTACAAAGAAGAGAGTAAGAAAAAAAAAAACTTACATGCCATGTCGAAGGACATGTCGTTCCCATTCGAGGCTGTTTGTAAAGCAGCGGCCACAGAACTCGCAGGGAAGACGCTTCTCTGCACTGCTCGGCCCAGAGCTGTTGCTGCTGCTGCTGATGGGAGATGCAAGGACTTCTGGGAAACAGAGTTTGAAAAAAAAAACAGACTGATTTCAGAATACAGCAGCTAAAAACACCCCTCCACTTTTAGCATAAATACAGGCAAAGACATGAATCTTATGGAATTAAGATAAACAATATTCTAGAAGTATGATTGATGTCCTACTTATGGGCATATTTACTGAGCTTAAAAAGAGGCACCGGAGATAATGCATGGCACAAACATAGGTCAGATAATGCTTTGCACTGTGGTTCCCGGTGTGCTTTGTAAAGGAGTTTGTTCTGCTCATATAGCACAGTTGAAAATTTATTCATAATATTGAGTTTTGGATTTGACTGGCCAGCAGTAAAGTAACCGTTTTCCCTTTTACAAACAGGCAGCTATAGACTGACATGACTAGAAGCATTCTCAACTGAGCAGGAATACTGTAAGCCTTTGAAAGCAACGTTATTAAAATGACATATTTACATTGCTAATAAACTGCACTTTGGATCTCAAGTTACCTTGAGAGGCAGGCTTCTCTTCCCCCACCTCCTTGACTTCCTCCTCCTCTTCTTCCTCCTCCTCGTCCTCCACCTCTTCTACTTCTTCCACATCATCGTCTTCCTCTTTGAGGTTTTCCTCCATCACCTCATCATCCATCCCTATGTGGTCCTCCACCATGTTCTCCATAATTTCCATTCCTTCATTATCGTCATCCTCCTCCTCCTCCTCCTCCAGTGTCACTTTTCCATCTACCACCATCTCCATAATTTCTCTCTCCTCTTCCTCCTCGGCGCTGCTGCCTTGATCCTTGATTATCTCCAGCTGGTCCAGGTTGACCCGGCCCATCAGTTCAAAGTTCCGGATAACCTGATCAGGGACAGGAGATGTGTTTTCAGGTTAGTGTAGCATTCTTCAACTAGTATTTATCTCAAGGAACCCCCTGTTCTCTCCCTGCAATTGGAGTTGAAACTTTTAAGGCTATAGCATCAGCAGCAACGACTAAACCTAGCACAAAAAGTAAGGAAATTTGTGTTTGCTTGATTATTTCTTTGTTGTCGATTATTTCTCTCTGCATTGAGATTGCCTCCAATGATGACAAGCCTGATTGTGGCTGTCTACATTTGTGAAGCTTTGTGAAATCAGCTGTAAAATCGACATCTCTCTGAATTTCACGTTTGAATTTTGATAAATAAACCTCCTGCACTGTTCAACACGAAGCCTATTTAATAGAAATTACAGATCTGGGTTCAGACCATAAAAGCTAACCGTTGCTGCTTGGATTTGGTTTTTGGTGTACACTACTCCTCCAGCAGCAACAGCATGTTTGTCTGACCTATATTCATTCACTGTAACACGAGTCCACATCCTGTCTACATAGGATACAACAGTCATGGCAGAAGAAGTATATTTTTATCACAAGCACAGAAATTCCTGGTATCAGTCAAAGTACGTTTTGGTGGTTATTTATAGACTAAAGGGCTCCAACGACTGAAATGTCTGGCTTTTGTAAGACCCTTTTAAACAGTCATAACTTTTGCTGAATGTTCCACTGGCTAAAGCAGGCTCTCAGTCACAGACGTTTGATTCGCAACAATTATGCAAGGAGATTTGCATTTTGCTACATGAACTCAGAAAATCTAAAACAGAACGTTTACGAACGGAAGGCAAACCGTTCTAATATCTCATGCATCTTGTCACCTATTATCTCACTCTGAGAAATTTCCTCCTCCCATACTCCCTGAAGGCTATGAACTGTGGCCCTCCAAACCACTCCCCACCAGCGTCTGCTCTTTTACTCCTTTAGCTTTAGCTCGCTGCCTCAGCCAGGAGGAACATGATCTGTCAGGCTTTCTTTTAACAGTCTGACTTCCACGGACACGATAGTTTTTGCACACTTACAAAGAAATGAGCACTCTCTAATTTTTATGGTAGTTTGATCGTAATTGAGAGAGAATATCAGCCAAAAATCCAGAACTCATATACAGAACTGATAGTAATAAAATCAAATACTACTGTATGTATGGATATTATGAGATGAAAGAGCACCATATGGCTGAACCAAATGAACATTAGTGCAGCGACTCACCAATTAACATAACCCCACTAAGCAAATCATCTTTTAAGCAAAACCTGACTGGGTTTTACTTTATCCCAGCATGCACTGGGTAAAAATCAGAGATCCAGTCATGTAAAAATTGAAAAACAATCTTTACGTGAGTGGATGCCCTTTAAATGGTGCCCTTTTAAATTCTCTGCACTCCTAAAATACCACCTACCTTTTCACATCATCTCATAAATTATCCCCATTAAGAGAAAGTGGCAGACGAAGCCTTTTCTCTCTCCTGGATTTGGTAAGAAAATACCGAAACTGTAGCAATCTGATACCTGCTCATCTCATCCCAATGCATCATTTCACTGATGTCGTTTTCTGTCAAGATGCTGCATAGAGTTCAGTGTTTGTTTGTATGTTTTGCAATGTGTGGCAATGCCATCTTGATTGACGCATCCCTTCTCTATCCTTTTTAAAAATATGCTCAATAAGGAAACTGAAGGAAAACATTTGAATGGATCCTATTTATTTGAGATCATCTATATAGTTTTATTCTAATTACTGACTTTACAGACCGTGGTAATCCTCTAATTTATGACCAACTACGGTTTCATGTTTTAAAAAAAAAAAAGAAAACAACAGAACAGACGTAACAAATACCAACAGAATCATTTACAGTTTTTCCAACCTGAATTTTAATGTCAAACTGAGAGAAGCCTTTTAAAATTTTTACCCCATTAAAAAAAATCTTCCTTTGGGGAAAAAATTTGGGGTTTTTTGTCATTTGATTAGTTCTAAAAAAAAAAAAAAAAAATGCTTGGCAATGAGCTGCAAGCTCTTAATAAGGTTAGCCTACAAAACCCAAGTAAACAAAACCTTTCTGTTGCTCTTGCAACTTTTCAAATACCGCAAATAAATGTTAATGGGGGCTGATTATTGTTGCACTTGATTCTCCTCACTGCCCTCATACTTCAACATGAATTATCATTACAAATCAAAAGTAACGTTTCTTAAAAAAAATTCCAAGATTCCAATCTTTTTAGAATATTACATTTTCCCTATTCACACCTTAGTAATGAGTAAGACTATTTAAAACCAACCAAACAGCTTAAAACTGCAGTGTTTAACTGATACACATCTCATGCTACAGCAATTAAGGAGACCAGTAATTAAATACTTTCCAAACTCATTTATTAAGACACTCTGCCAGTGAAAAGCCAGAGAGTCTCCCATCTGCCAAACGACACAACGGTTCAGAACCATATTGTTCCTGCTTTAAATTATATGGCTGAAACCAATTAAGTAAGCAGTATCACTTTGAATTTAGCTGAACAACATGTCATTATACGTGAACTCCAGCTGACCTTGTGCTCAAGGCGTAGATGCTCCTCTAGCTGGCTCCGTCTATTGCTGTCATAATAGCAGAGCTGGCACTGGTAGGGCTTGATCTCAGCATGCTTTTGCAGGTGCAGCTGCAGGGCCTGGTCACTGGAGCATGTGAAGGTGCATTTGTGACAACGGAATACCAGGCCCTGAAGGTGACGTGACAGCTTGGAGCGGCTGACCTCCAATGGAGCCACGCGCTCTTCTGGTGGAGTGAGAGGAGAGAGTGAAGGGGATTATTAGGGTGGTATTAGGAAAGTATGAAGGGAATAAGGGGGGGTGGGGGCTAATAGGAACAGAAGAGGCTTTTACCTTTTCGTGGTTTTGTAAATTTCTTAGTTTCCACACAGACACATTTTTTAACATAAAAACTACCCAAAGATGCTGTAATGGTTTCATTTCTCTGTGCTTGCTTTTGTTAGCCGTCAGTTTCAATTCTCACAAACGCTCTCATTTACAGTAAACGATGCTTTAACCTTTTAAAAATGAGAGATGCACAGAACATGCAAACACTGCTAGTATTGCTTGTGTTATACTTGGTTTCATTGGCATATTTTCATATCTGCCATGATAGAGTAAAATGAATCACTGTCAGGAGAAATGCACGTCTTTAACCTGTCGATCATTCAGAGACGTCACGCGTAGTTTTAGATCGAGCTCAGCTGCAACTGCGGCAGGTCAGCTGATCTCAGCCGACATCAGCTGATGGCTCAGATGAAACGCTTCTATGCATCAGATCGGCGAATCTCATACGGGGCGCGCTATTAAAGCCACTTTAGCCTGCCTGCAATTCACTGCGCCCGCAACCCACCTCCACACCAGCTCCTTTCATGTTGTGTCTGTCATCAGTGTCAAATCTACTGTCACCGACGCTCTGCTCTGCTCTGCGCTCCGCGCTGCCCGACTCCAGAGCCGAGGCGCGCCGCCAAGTATAAATTACAGCAGATGGAAATAACAATCTTCTTTTGACTGTACCAGTCCTGACTGAAATATCATTTAACCATTTTCATCATGGTGAACATTACAAATGCCGGCACAAGCAATACAAGGCCGACTTGACTAATTGCGTTTGTTGTAAAGGAATGTTTTGACATTTTAGGAAATGCACTGTTTTTCTGTCTTGCTGAGAGTTATACGAGAGGATTGATATCTTTGATGTCTCATGTCTGTTTATTACACAAAAGAACGCGAGTTAAAGAACAACTGAAGGCAAACATTTGCCAGCGCCAACACCAGAGGTCTTCATATGTATAAAATCCAACCTCACTACAACACACAGTTTCTTTGTAGCTAGTTTTACCCATTAACAACCTGTTAAATGGTTAAAAAAAACCATTAACTGGCCATTAATGTTGCCATTCGATTTTGGATGCAGCGTACCTCTGTGCAGAACAATGTGGTCAATCATGCTGCTCTTGTGTTTGGTGTGGTAGAGGCAGAGGGGGCAGCGCAGGTCTTTAGGGAGGTCCTCCGGTGCGTTGTTGTTGTGACCTGCCTCCACGTGCATGGTGAAGGTGTTCCTGAGGCAGATTAACAGACAGAAAGACTCATCACTAGATTATTAAACTAGCACCTGTCCACGTGTCCACGCTAACTGCAATGTGTGGCATTTTGGATTCATTCAAAGATAACGTGCAGAAAACCGCAATAAATGCCTTGAATTTTTCGATATTTCTCTCTAAAGCTTTTCCTTACTTGTAGCAGGTGAAAAAGGAACAATCTTTGCATTTGAAGAGCTTCTTGCCACCGTGGCGGTCCCTGTAGTGACGGCGCAGACTCTGCATGTATCCGGAGCTGAACTCACAGAACTCGCATGTGAGGATATGGTCAGGACGATTGTCGGCCACTGTTGAGCCGCCAGGTGTCGAGCTGGAAGACATTTGACTGCGGGAGGCCAGCTGGTAATGACTAAGCTGCTGACGAACATCTGCTGGCTCCAGGTACGACGGATCTGAGAGAGAGGCGGAGGCATTTTAGAGAACCTCGGGGGTTTATTGCAATGTGACGCAGCGTATGTGGACATGGGGAAACTGTAATGTCTTTTTACATTCATGTTCCTTTAAACACAACAACCTTCAGAGATCTCGTGCTGTAACGTTTTAGAATAGGACAGGACTTGCATAAAAGGTGCCGGCACTTGATAATATTCCACTCCAACCCCGGCACACCATCATCACTCATCCAACGACTCCGGCGCACAGTGAAGTTGTCGAGCTGATGAATTTTTTTGCACAGCAGGGTGGACTTTAACCTACTTTATCTATTCAGATTAATTAATCTGCCTGTTTTGTTCTGCTCGTGTAGGAGGTCTTCTTCAAAAATTAAATGTAAACAGTTCACCGGGGAATTTATTAGGAATACCATAACCAACACTGGGGAATTTTTCCCTTTGCTCTCAATAGACCCTCAGTTATTTGCAGCAAGGATTCCACAAGATGCTGGAAACTTTCCTTTGAGAATCTCCTCCACATTGACATGATTGCGTCACATAATTTCTACAGATTTGTCAGCTGCGTGCTACGAACCACCCCTTACACCGCATCTCCGAGGTGTTAGACTCAGATCTGGTGACTGCGGACGTCACTGAAGAGCGCAGTTGTGCCAGTTTAATTAAACGAGTGTCTAATGTCTTTTACTTAATATGCTAAATGTAGCCATTACAGCGTTAACTGTGTCATAAAGGGATGCACAAGGTCAGGAGCGATACTTAGATAGGCTGCAGCATTCAGACAATAACTGACTGCTATTGAGGAGCCGAGGAGTAAACGCTCGAGACTGTGTGAAAATCCCATGAGATCAGCAGCTTCAAAAACACTCAAACCACCAAATCAGCCTGTCTGGCTCCAACAATTATGCCACAGAGTCAATGAGATCACAGCTTTTCTCATTTCAAACGCTGGACGGGGAACATTAACACAAGCCTCCAACATGTAGCAGCAGGATTCTACTATTGCACTGCTGCCATTAAAAGGCTGTTTAGATACATGTACGAAGAGGCCCGCGTTCCTAATAAAGTCTTCAGGAAGTATGCAGAATATTGGATAAAAGGCAATGCAGGATTCATGCCTCTGTAAAGGAGATGCGCTTAGATCTGCTTACACCAAATGTCCCTCACACCCCGCTGAAGTGTAACTGTTGCTGCTGTCATTCGTACCCTGCCTCTTTCCCTCCTCGTTCCCTTTCTCGAGACTGTAATATTGAGCCAGCTCATATCCTCGTCCTAGTTTGAGCCTCCAACACATCAATAAATAAACTACAGTGACACTAACAGAGTATCTCTCCATGCAAAAAAAATACCTCGTTCAGCACTCAGAGCAGGCGAAAGCAAGCAAAAAAAGTTTTCTTTTAAACTTTGCTGTTACAAAATTCTTGAGATCCCTTTTTTTTTTTTTACTTCGGCAGAAGAGACGGAAGAGCTCTATTAAATTAAACAACGCACCGGTTGATTAATTCTCGTAATATCTCCTCTGCAGTGTGGAGAGGTATGTAGATGAGACAGAAGATGAAGAGCAGGTTCTGTGGTTAGGTGGGGGATCGGTCTTCTTAAATTGTTAACTAAAGGGCCAAAACTATTTATTTTACTGCATCAGAGATGGAATACCTGTGTGAAAGGCTCAGGGAAATGAGAACACCTTACGATAGCGGCTGCGTGTGGCTCGCCGTACTAACGGCCATGCTATCGGTCTCAGATTGGAAAAGCTAACATGCAGTCATAAAGGAGTTACAAAGTTTATGTACAGCGTGCGTTAGCACACAGGTAAGTGCAGGTGAAGCCTCTAACAGTCTCACTTGTTTTGCAGGTATTTGGTCATAAACTAAAGCACTGGAAAAAAAAAATTAAAATTCAACCTAATGCCGTGTTTTGCACAGTATCTAAAGCCATTAATAATTCATCCTCTGGGGATGATGAACTTGTATAGCAGCCTAGCAGTCACTGAGATATGGTCTTTTCTTAATTCTGGCAGGTGTAACTATTAAGAGGAATTTTCCAAGAAATTCAAGTAAACATTACTGCTAATAACAGGCAATCAAATGGAGATCTTTTTCAAGACGCACTGCCAATAGGACAAACTCCCTCTGTTTGAATTTCAGACATTCAGCTGAAGGTAGCTAGTTTGGCTCAGTAAAGACATTCAATATGTCAGCCCTGCTCTTTCTCAATGCTTCATTTGTCTTGGTAGGGCACAGCTGACAGTGGTGGATGGTGCATTGAGGAATGCTGCCCCGCTTCAGCTCCAGGGAAGATTCCACAGCTCCAGCAGCAAGGTGACAGCTGCTGCCAAGAACAGTCTGCAAGCTAAAGCAGCCGCTTGCAAAGCCACTATAACACCTCAAACATGGCATTACATCAAGGAGTTTACTTCTACACCAGCCTGGAGTCACACAGCGTCCTTGTCTGAGCATATTCTGTGAAAAACAATGTCTTACCTAGGCAAATCTAAACAGTCACACTCTTAAATTAAAGCATAATTTTTCCAATGCTAATACATGACACCAGACCTATACTGATGCCTATACTGACCCTCTTTGGGCATTCCCACTTTATTTTATTAGGCTCTACCCCCCTGGGGTGTGATGGCACTTCCCTGCCTGCATATGGAAGGAATACATTGAGAATGTCTGGTGTGCAGCTATAAACAGGGACAGGGGATCCTGACATTCAAGAAATACAGACTTATTTGAAAATGTCGCTGAGATTCAGCTGAGAAGATTGATCCCACTCTCATGCTCACTAGGCAAACGGGTAGATGAAGCCAGCAGCAGGCAGCTTTCCAGCACCTACAAAGCTCACTAGTTATAATCTTATGTTTTGCTCCTTAATCCCATAAACAAAACAAACACAATAATGCTTAATGACGATTACACATGATCTCATACCATCAGGTGCCATGGGAGTCTGTTCTGCATTACTGGCCGGTCGGGAGGGCCTGAGGGTGGCATGCGCAGCCTGGGTGGCTGCTCGGAGTTTGGGAAGGGTCAAGG
Source organism: Cichlasoma orientale (assembly GCA_034780415.1). Classification (NCBI taxonomy): domain Eukaryota; kingdom Metazoa; phylum Chordata; class Actinopteri; order Cichliformes; family Cichlidae; genus Cichlasoma; species Cichlasoma orientale. The sequence goes on along the minus strand of JAVDPK010002495.1, from coordinate 68,684 downwards.
CCTCACCGTGGTCTCTCAGAGAGTGCTCCTTCAGCTGGCTGATGGTCATAGAAGAGAAGGGGCAGGACAAGCACTTGTATGTGTGCTGCTCACCTGGAAGAATATTAAAGATCATGAGGCATTATACATTATACATTACAGTATTATACATGCAAGGCTTGCACAGACATACACAAACCTATGTAAGAAGAAACATATCCTCAACCACAAAACAGAGCCCTCTGAGCCAATCTGGAACAAATGTAATACCCTATTGGCAACGGGACCCCCCCCTGACTTATCAAAGCTCCTTAAACTTCAAACAAAAACGCTCTGAACTTGGTCCCATAGTTCAGACTAAGAAGAATTTTGATTTGATTGCTATTTGGAAAATAGATGCTTGCTTCAAAGCACCTGAAGGAAGATCTCATAAAAAGCGATGCAACACTCGGTTCATTAAAAGACTTTTGGTGCAGGTTAGTGAGCGATACAGAAATAACAGTAGTTCATAAAATACAAAAAGGTTACAATGAGCGTATCACAGCTCACTTACAAATTAAGGCCCGATCGAGTGACCCAATTCATTACTTGATGCTCTATTACGGCACATAACTGCACACTGATGCAAGTTTTCCTTTATCATTTTTGGTTTTGATGTTTTGAATGTTCCCATGGGGATTTCCATCCTCGTGCTTCCTGCTTCTGTTAAATGTATTTGCTTAGCATCTCAAAGTAAGCAGCATCCTGATCCAAACGGTTCAATACTTCTGTACAGAACTATTTCTGGTAAGAATATCTTCCATATAAATTCCTGGCAGTAGTAAGTGCTTCAGTACAAAGCAGTGTGTGAGCAGCCATGATGAGATTTTTAATGTTGACTGTTTTCACAAAGGCTAAAAACTTCTCAAATGTAGCTAAAATCTGGTTTCCCTCAATGATCTAGAGCATTTAAGTTGCACCAATCCTTCTTGGTACTGTCACCCAAATGCTCCTGACTACCTTGCCAGCTTTAAGATTGCTTCCTTTTGCTTGTGTTTTGATTGCTCAGGTTTTCTGCATTTGCATTAACATGAATTCAAATCACTGTGTGCTGTCTGGCTCCCTCGACAACAAAAACAGTCTCATTATGCTACAAAGGCTGGTACGCCCTCACTTTTGTAGCATGCTATGTTCCTAAAAAACAAATATTAAAAATGTGCTATGAAATAGGAATTCAAACTAAATTACAGCTGTATGCATGATACAGATGTATGTGTCTGCTTTCTGCTTTTTTTACCTGTGTGCGCTTTATGCAGGTGGCTCTTCAAGCGGCTCACGTAGGCAGATTTAAAGGGGCAGAGCTTACACCTGAAGGGCTTGTGGTGTCCGTGGTGAGACTGCACATGTCGGTCCAAACTGGCAATGAGACAAAATATTTAAAAAATTAAAAATAAATAAAAAATATTTTAAAAAAAAAAACACACACACACACACACAGAAGGGAGGATCAGAGGATAAAAGGAGAAAAACGGATGAAATGAGGACAAAAGAGAGAGAAAGTGACAAGACGAGAGTGCGGGAACGAAAGAGGGAGCGCTCGACTCTACAGCGTCCACTTTGATGATTCCATCAGCGGGGTTTTTCAGCGGCATCTAAAGCGCTCGATTCTGTTTACCTCGCAAACAACAGCCGCACATTTCCAATGACTACAGAACAAGGAGCCGTGGGGTGAACTCATCTACCCACAATCCCCTGGTGGGAATGAGTGTGTGAGTGCCTGTGGGGACGGTAGCTGTGTTTTTAATGCCAGCCTCCTAGGTGGCATGGGAATGCGGCTTCTTTCTGGGTCAGGGCACATACAGTACAGAGGGATTACACCTGGGAGCTCAGAGGAGATGAGGACTCTCTCTTTCCCCTCTCACTCTGTGTCTCTGTGATGGATAAAACAAATCACACTACCAAAATGTCTGTCTCGCTGTAATGCTTGTCTTACTCTCCTAGGAGGCAGGAAATCTCGGGGAAGATTGAAGATTCAAAGGGATTGTGATAGGGTAAACAGAATAAGGTGTAAAACTGTGCTCTGTACAAAATGACTTTAACATCTAGTTGATCTGAAGAGCAGCTGGTGCAAGACTGGTAAGGCGTATAGTTTAAATATCCTGCTACTGGAGCTGCATTCTGCACACATTGCAAAGGTTCATATCATTCATCTGTGTTTTTTTTAAGTGCAATTTTTAATAGATTAATATTTGACTCGCTGTCTCCTGCCAAGTGACTGCTAACGCAAACTAAACATTTCCAAGTAATGCTGCTTCACAGTCGGAACATTCAAATACCACAGGGTGCACAATGTGTATCGCTGAGGTTAACACTGATCGCACTTCCTCAAGGCTGCATCTGCTAATACAGCCACTTAGCCAAACAGCACTAGCAATAGCCAAATAATAGGAAGGAGCTTCTCAGTAAGAAGTGGCTGCACATAAAAGATCTGCATAAACCAGCCCTGAGATCTTAAAGATGATGTTTGCATGTATTCTGCTTTTAATAATAAATCACTATGAAACTTCTCCAGCTAAGGGCTAGCATTACATAATTCTGAACATTGGATGAGGGGAACCCAGGTCAAAATTCTCATTTGATATCATTTCTTGTTTTACAGAAAGGATTTGCATGTTTTTTATCACTTCACAACTGTGAAAGATTCAATGAAGAGCCAGAAAATTTGAATTTCCCCCATATTTTAAAGTTTAAAATGTTTGATAGTCATTCAGGCTCTGAATGATTACCATAAAATACTGAAAGGTCTAAAACTGGAAAGCTTGGTTTATCTAATTGATA
>JAVDPK010002495.1:0-51703 GCA_034780415.1 Cichlasoma orientale | reverse complement strand
CCGCCCCCCCCAGAAACAAAGCCCTTCTACACAACCACCATTTGCCTTAGAGTTAGCTGTGTCTTTACAGGCAGTCAGTCCCTGCACCACACCAAGTTAATGGGTGAGATTGTGTAACTGCTTTCATCTAGTCAGCTGGGGCTCTAACAGACAGCGACTGAGCTGCTCAGATCCTCCTCTGAGCCGAGCTTCAAGGGCAGCCATTTTAGGAGCTGACTATGTGCGCTTAGGTGTTCAGCCAGCACACAACATGGACCCACAGATCTGATCCTCTTCCTCAAAGGCAGGCAGCCTGTCGCTCGAGAGCTGCTGACAGAAATCTATCTGCCAGATGTACAGTACTGTACCCAAGCTCTCTGCCCACACAGCTCAGCAGAAAACATCTCACACTCTTGCCAGCCTGACTTTGCCTAGTCTTTTCATTTCTCAGCGACATTATCTCTCACATCAAGAGATTCTCGCAGAAATGCTGGAAGTCCCTCTCTAAAGAAAGAAAGAGTAGGTCAGAGCAGGCGGCATCCAACAACACTTTGTGGAGAAAAATACAGCAAATGCATTTTGCCGAAGCTGCCAGCAACGTTCCACAAGGGGGTCTAAAAATGTGAGGCATGTCTGAACTTCTTTATCTCAGCACTCTGCAACCCTGAGCCCTGAGGAGACGGGGGCAGAGAGAAGCAAAAAGGGAAGAGCAGGTCTGAAGGGAAGGGAAGGGTGGGAGGCAGCGAAAGTGCGCGACGGAGCCACCTGGAAGACCTTTGGTGTAAGGAAAGCAGAACAAAGCCATCAGACTGGGCTCCCCAGATTCCAAAGTCTACTGCCATTTGTTAATCACCAACCGGTCTCTCTGCATTGGCAAGCTCTGCCAGCAGTCACACCCTCTACTCAAACTGGCTGACAGCAGCTGCTCTGTCTGAAAGAAGGCCTTTGAATAAGCCAGCATTAAGCTGATTAGGAGTACAGAGGTTTTGTCCTTAACAGTTGGTTAGTGCTACCATCTCACGCTGTCTCAGAGAGAAAAGTCCACAGATGTGTTAAATTATTATATGGCATGCATCCTGGCTACAGATAATTCATCTGGCAAACAAGACAGGATGTGCATCTTGTCAACCTGCACAGCCTCAATAATTAATGAGCCAGCGAATGAAAACGACAGTCTGCTTTTTAAAGGAAAGATGCAGTGGCAATAACAGCAGGTAGCCAGAATCATGGAAATTGATTTTTTGCAGAGATGAGACGACAACATCAGAGAAGAATCAATACATGTTTAGTTTCTAGAAAGTTTAAAGGAAGAGAGGGATAGAGAAATGTGTAGGTAACCGCACACTACTCCAAATTCTGATCTCTTTAGCCCGCAGTGCTTCACCAGGTTTACCCAGAGGAGAAGGAAAAGCCAGAGAAAGATCTCATTGTGTCTGCAGAGGAGAAACGGTTGCGTCACGGTACCGGTGAGAATTTGGCCTCTTGCACAAACAAGAGAAAGAGATCTGGAGATCAAGTTGTCTACTCCCGTTCCTCTGATGTCAGCGGGCCTGGAGAACTCAGCACACCGGATCAGACTGCGAGCTTGCGAGTTTCACAAATGCAAATAGCATGCGGCAAATGGCATGCGACATCTGAACGAGGAATAACTCCTAAAATAAACAAGCACCTCTCCGTCACGTTTACATGAAGCTATTGAACTGTATTGAACTGTGTAGCTTCTCTATACAGATGTTTGTTGAGCTATATGGGACAAAGATTACAGAGATTATCGAGGTGTATTATGTAATGTAAATCCAATTTACCATTAAAATCATATTTTTTAGAGCAGCAAAGCTAATGCCAACTGGGGTTGTTGTTTTTCCTGGTATATATTATGAGAAACAGTGAATTATAAGTTAAATTTCTGATCCGCACTCCAGTTGTGGAGGTAATGGACCATAATGCTGCTTACAAACAACCATTTAAAAAAAAAAAAAAAATCAAGAAGAGCAAAGGTAATATTCAACAGAGCACACTCAGCAAATCATGGCAAAAAAAAAAAACCCCAGTGGATAAATCAAACTCAAGCAAGTTAATGGTAGTTAAGTAATTGCTAAATACAGCAGCAGGAGGATGGAGGCCTGTGGGGACAATTCAGATCAGGGCCAACAAACATACCTATGATTTGCCCTCAAAAGCTGCAATGGTCACTGGGATAATTGAGCTGTGCTAAGCTAACAGTGGTGGTTGCTTGTACTGGACACCACAAGGCGAGCATAGACATAAAGTCTGTTATACAGTGAATTCACATGTTTGTCATAAAAGCAGTAGGCTAGTACTATGCACGTGTTTTCATTTCCAGGATTACAATATTTGTTTGTAATGTGTGGAATTAGCTTAAGCACCTGACATATTCTCCTTCACAGCAGTTAGCTCATTATTGCCACCTTGGTGACTTTTTCACAAGAGCAGGCCATTTTTAAACAGCCCTTTAGTAGCTTTTTAAAATGCAACTAGCGACAAATATAATGTTTCCATTGTGTAGCGGTTAGCACATTTGCCTAACAGGTGTAAAGTATCCAGTTTGCAGTCAGGAGGAAACACAAACCCAGCTTCAGGAGGTCACATGGTAGGGTGCTCCTAGTGCCAGACCAAACCTGGATACATGTGAAGGCTGCATCAGGAAGGAATCCGAGGGTAAAAATCTGTGCCGGATCAAACATGTGGGTCCACCTGCTGTGGCACGACCCCACGGGAAAAACGGGAGCAGTTGAAAGTAGCTCTCCGTACCTAGCAAACTATACCACTTCATGATCGATGGTCTCTCTATCCTGCAAGAACTCGGCTATGGGAGTCAGGCGGGCCTTTTTCTTACTGATTCAGCGAGCTGCAGCACCCAGAGGAAGTGAATTGTGTGGGACAACAACATCACGAGCGGAGCACTAAATATTCACCGTTAGCTACCACTTTAGCAAAGCAGTGGAATAATGAAAACAATGGAAGCACACTCAGCAGATAGAGTCTATGAAATGTAGCTGCAGTTGCGGGATTATATTTATTATGCAGAAAACCATGCTGAGCTGTCACTGCTTAACAGCAACTTGCCAAGACTGTAAACTGTCTAAGTTTACACCTAAAACATCAAAACCTGGCACCAACCTGGACTAGATGTACATCAGACCTCAGCATCTCTCACTGGTAGAAGATTAGCGCACCCCAGTGAAATTTTTACGACGAATCGAGTTTTGCAGCTCTTTGCTGTGATTGTTTTATCATAAAGCCACGGAGCCACAAGAGACAAGACATCTGCTGCACACCACTACAAAACAAACAGGTTCATAACCAGCAGCTCCTGCACGCTGACACGCCGGCTCTGAAAATAACTCTTATTTATTTCCAATGATAGGTTTTTACAGAGACCACAAAAACAGTGCTTCTTTTTTTAAATAAATAAATAAATCAGGCATCTCTTCCAACATTTTCCTCCCAGTAGTCTATATACACCTTCATGAAATATGCCAAGTTGATACAGCAATAGAAAGATTTAATCAATGGTATAAAACTATATGTTTTTTTACATTAAAAAAAAGTGAATTTGACATTGAGAAGTTAAAAGCAAACTTTTTATTTTTAAAGAGTTACAGCATCTGCCACAATTTGGGGCTGCATTTCAGCCAGTGGTGTTGGGTGTCTTGTCAAAACGTATGGAATTATGAATGCAGAAGAGTACTGTCAGAATTTGATCCACCACGTAATACCATATGGAAAGCATCTGATTGGTAGCGGCTTCATTTTTCAGCATGACAATGATCCCAAACACACACTGCCAACGCAGTAAAAGCATACCTGGACAGAAAACTCACACACTGGAATGCTATCAGCCATTGATTGGCCTCCTAAAAGCTCAGAGCTCAACATTATTGAAGCAGTGTGGGGTCATCTTGACAGAGAGCGGAACAAAAGGCAGCCAGCATCCAAAGGAGAGCTTTGGAGTGTCCTTCAAGAAGCCTGGAGAACTGTTCCTGAAGACTGCTTAAAGAAATTACAAGAAAGCTGCCAAAGAGAGTTCAGGCTGTGCAGAAGAATGAAGGTGGTCACACCAAATATTGACTTTCAAGCTTGTTTTTGCCTTATATACTGCATTTCCATCTATATTTGCATGTTTCAGCAAATCACTGCACACGTTTCCAATTTTCCTAGCAAAATAAGGGCTGGCTCAAGACTTTTGCACAGTACTGTATACAGCAAGTATACAGTACTGTGGTCATCAAAATTTCAAAAGGCTGAAGGTAACTTTAGATATGCATGGTGTCTGACCAACTGTGTCTTTTTAGGTAACTTTTTGTTACACAAGACGCTCCTCAGAAAAAAATTAAACCAGAGCATCAAACCCTTGGACAATAGCATGACTGCACATGCGCTAATCTTATCCTTCCGAACTAATCCAATGCCTCGATATTAATGTGGATTTTGTTTTTAGAGAAAGGCTGTTAAAAATAAGGAAAACATTTTTTTCCACATCAACTAAAGTTGCACACTAAAAACTGGGATCCCTAGCAAGTGGGTACTTGCTTGTGACTTGGACCACAGCTTTTTTTTTTTTTTTAGCCAGCTAAGAGTCTTTTTACTCCATGAATTTTAACCCACTTTTCCCTGCATATCATGTCAAGTTCTGTGATATTTTTATGCCTTCTTGCACACACAGCATGTTTAAGATGTCTACCCAGAGATTTTGAATGCTCTTCAAGTCAGGGGACTATGAGGGCCACTCCAAAGCTTCAGCTTGAGTTTCTTTAAGTAGGTCACGCTGGATTTTAAGGTATGCTTTGGAAACTTGTCTTGATGTAGAAACCTGTCTCTTTTCAATCTCACTTTTTTTTTTTGACTGACTGCATGACATCTGCATCCAGACTTTTCTATATTTAGTGCAACCCAATCGTCCTCATATCTGTGCAATGTTGTCTGTTGCAGTGGTTTACACACACACACACGCTGCTAAAGCTGAATATTTCTTCTCCCAAGCTATACAACTGGCAAGGAGTTCTTTTCATCATATGCTGCTTCTTTTTTGCCTTCAAACACACACACACACACACATATATATATAGATATAAAATATATGTGTGCGTGTGTGTGTGTGCTCGTGTGTGACATTGTAGCTAAAATACTCAATTTAACCTTCATCCATCCACCCTTTTCCAAAATAACTGGCTTTTTACAGATGTTGTTTTGCATGCTTCCAGTGTTGATTTTTGTGAGGTTTCCTGATGACTCTTCCATGTAAGACCCTGTTTTCGCTAGCAGCTCTACACAGAAGAATGGTGCCCCACCATTCTTGTGTCAGCCAAATCCTTTGCAGTTTTCTTCTAGTCCTGACTTCCGCAGTTTCTCTTAACAGAGGAACAGTGGAAATTCATAGCTGGAAATGCCATGAAATGTTTTTATAGCCTTCCACTGTTCACTTAACATCATTTTCAGATCCTCGGTCAGGCTTACGGGTTATTGAGTGCTACCACAAAGTTTGGAGATTCTAAATGTATTATTAGCTGACAGTTTCTAATGACAATTCTTAACCTGGAGTTAAACCCTACAGCTCTAGTTTGTTTTTTTCCACCTGAAGAAATTTTTGCATAAGTAGTCAAACACAACTTCAACACTGTGAGGCAAAATGAACCACCTTCTGTGGATCCGACAGTTGGAATTTGACATGCAATAGGTGAGCAAATAGTGCCGACTTGACTTTGACTTTACTTTTGAGACTAGAGTTTGATGAGGGCCAAACTGTGATGAATAGATAACTGAGTCAGGACATCTATAAAAGTGCAATGGTGAACCGGCGACAGGGTCTCGGGTGGCTAAGGTTCATCGATGCATGTAGCTGGCCCGCGTGGACCGATACAGCAGCTGAGCTATTGTAGCTCAAATTGCTGAAAAAGTTAATGCTGGTTTCTGATGGAAAGGTGTATGGGGCTGCATAGCTGTGGACCATTCAAAGTGCCCATGCTGAACCTGTCACCTGCCAAAAACGCCAACAATGGGCACCAGAGCATCAGTACTGGACCACAGAACAATGGCAGAAGCTTGCCTGGTCTGATCAATCACATTTTAGCAGGCTGGGTATCTGTGCTTCACTTAAATGGGGAATACCTGGCAAAAACTGTAAATCAGAGACTAAATAAAAAGCAATATAATAATGACTGAATGTCATCAACAGGTGTGGCCTGGACCCAGTACTTGGAGCTTTAGGGAGGGAGTTTGATAACATTCAAGACAATTTTGCTTTCATTCTTTTATACTATGGAACCGGAGGCGATCTGAGTTTTAATTTCAGGTGTTATATTTACTCACTGCGTTAATTTCAACAACTTTTGTAACTTTTCTTCTTGGTTTTAATTCAGGAGACAACTGTGACGTCGGGCTTTCAAGCTCGTCTGATGAATTCAGCTGCAAATCATATCAGATCTGAAAGAAGATGACGCGGACATCTTCTTAAGGCATCGCTTAAATAACAAGTCGTCTGCCACAAAAGACAGGATTTGATATTTAACAGAATTCTAAGTAGTGGATGAATATGGGTCAGTTGATCAGTTAATATTAAATTATGCCTTCAGCTTTTTTTATTCTCCACGTGATCATTCCATCTTCTCACTCGCCTTTAGCGGAACAGTTTTCTATTAAGTTTAGTAAACACTGAAATCTACAACCTTTCTTTCTGAATGTGCCAACTCTGCTTACATGTCTAAATCTTCACAGTATGTCAGTATAAAAAAAAAAGACATTCTAAAAATATCTGCATTTTATTCTGTAGCCAATTTAGAAAACACATTTAAATAAATATTATACTAGATCTTGCGGGTAAGTTGCTGTTTTGTACATTATGGATGAATGGTTCATGTTTTAATCATAATCCTGTTCTTTTCTACACAAAACTAAAAAAAAAACAACCTATAGACACTCGACACATGAAGGTTCACACTATCTTTCTCAAATCAAGCATCTACTGATGCGAGTATGGGCCAAGTCAAGCAGCAGCAGGAAATATTTATTTTGGCACCAAACTCTTAAACGTTCTCTTTACCCGATCCAGCTGTGAGACTTTGAAACCAGAAAACTAACAATGTAGGGCCTCAGTTTCAACTTTTCTTATGGTCGTATTACACCTGTTCACGTATTGTAATCATTAGGGAAACATGACAGACAGAGTATTAGATCCTGTTGGTCTTTTGTCATAAAATTATTTACCAGCTGTTTTGATGCAAAGAGGAAAATAAGCTCGGCTGATATACAGGAGTAGTGACTTAATGAAGCTTGGCAGTTTGATGATGATGAGCCACATTTAAATGGACAAACTTGATTTGGTGCCTAATGTGGTGGAGAACAGTTAAATTTACACTATACTTGTGAAGCTCTTATTTAAATGAGACTGAAAAATAATCGGTGATTAATTAAATAACTCAAGCTATCCTTCAAGCAACAATGCCAGTGCATGCACTGCGATGATCTGCTGCTTTTCTTCATCGTGATTGAGATCGTATTGTTTTCAGGCAACACAAACAATATGAAAATGTCACATTTGGCTTTAAATTATAATGGTGATTATCTTTCAGCAATAGTACACAGGTACAGGATATATTATGTTAAGAGCTGAGTCACCTGGCCTGTGTATGCTGAAAAGCGGAAAACTGAACTGGGCACGTGAAATGACCTGAACATTTGAGAACATTTTTATGGCCAGACTAGTTTGGAGAGCAAACAAACAGTCTTGTTGGTTCCACAGTCAGCAGTGGTGAGTACAGACGGACAATGGGATAAATCATGAACCAGCGTCATGGTGTTGGGGGACTTGTTACAACAAGTCTGATTTGCTTCAGCTCCTCTTTACAACTTGGAGGACTTAAAGGATCTCCTGCTAACATTTGGGTGCCAGATACCACAAGGCACCTTTAGGTCTTGCGGAGTCCATGCCTCATTGGGTTAGATAATGTTTTGGCAGCACTTAAACGACCAACACCATACTAGGTAGGGGTGATCAGAAGGTACTAAATGATCAAAAATACTGACTAGTTTGAGTCAGTTCTTTTATGTGCAGCACTTTACAGAAAGCATTTAAATCATATCAGTCCCACTTTCCCTTGCACGGTTTTTGAATTTAAAGGAAAAATACATTTCAGTTTTTGGGAAAAAAAAAAAAAATACATGGCTTCCATTCACACTGACACTGCTCTGAGTTGCATATAGAGCCACCACAGACACTGACTAGATGGTCTGGAGAACTGACTCACTCCTTCCACATCTGTGGGAAATCTCAACATACTATTTTTGTATTTTTGTTAGGGCTTTAGCAAACCCATTAAATCGTATCCGCTAAAAAGCTCTGCTCTGTGATGAGTGCTTTTCCATTTTAATACAGCTCTCTACTCAAACTATTATTAACAACCAATGCTACTTTTACCTAGTGTGTGTGTTCATGACATAAAGGGAAAATGTGGTCCTTGAGCCACCTATTGTAGCAAGAACCAACGCCCAGGTACACAACATTTTTGAATTAGTACTGTAGCGTTACTGCTTTTAGCTGCGGCAAGCAGGAGATTTTAATTACAAAACAAGCAAAAACAACATTGCGGAAAATTTATCAATTACAGAGACACATAGTTTCATTAATAGCTGAGACCAAAAACAGAGCTAAAAGAGAGTGACTATTGGACTTCAGAGTTGCCAGATACAGGGGGCGATATGGGGCCAGTATTAGCCATTAACGGATATATCAGTATCGGCTTTTGTAACGGGCGATAAAGGAACATTTTAAAAGTATAAAGAAAAGTTGCTAGAAACACCCTTCAACCATGTTACTAGTGTTGATGTTGCACAGTTTGTTCACCAGAAGGCACTCTGTAGCTTCCCTGTTGGCAGCATGTGTTTGGAGAAACCAACTGATCCGAGCAGAGTCAGCCAGAGCGTAAATAAGTAATCCATAACTTGTTGTGACAACAACACAAGATTATTTTATTACCTTAGCAAGCACTCATACATGACTACACACAACAAATGTTATGGAAATCCGTTTATGTTTTGTGTGTCTGAGGGAAAGAAAATATCGGCCGATATATCGGATTTTTAAATAATCAAATATCAGTACCGGTCTTAAAAATCCTATGTGTGTTGGGCTTTAGCTTATTTATCCCAAAACTTGAGAAATGAAGCCAGAACTGTTTGCTAAAAGTTCATTGTATCAACTCAGAAGGTGATTTGTTCCTGATCCGTCAACAGCTTGTTACCACTGCCATAATAGCAGATTAAAATATTATTATTTTAAAGAAAGGTTAACAGTGTTAACAGTGTGATAAAGCTACACGTTTATCAGTTAATTTAATTTGTTATGGTCAGCAAACACAGGATGCTACAGGCCCTGAAACAGCAGCCAAAGGGCAGCCAGGAAGCATAATTAACATTTGTACTGTCAGCTTACATGCACCCATATGTGTCTAAATTTACTGCCCTGCACACACACACAGACAGACACACACACACACACACACAACAATCAGAGAAAGATTACACACCATCACATCCTAAAATACACTGTGCAGAGTTCCAGCGGCAACTTGTCTTGGATTTTTCGTGGCTTACGCTCACCTGAAGATCTCAGCAACGTGTGAATATGTCAAAGCGCATTATTCCCTGAAAAGGATCAAGAATTACTCGGTACGAGCTTTGAAAGTTTCCTAGGTTTAGATTAAGAAAGATGACCTCAAACTCAACCTAGCCAGAATAACAAAGTCTAGTTTGAAGCCTTTTTTTTTTTGCATGCAGCTTAGGCTTGTTGCCTCACAGTTGAGGTTTTATCTGTTGGCCGTGTAGCAGATAACAACACTGGTGCAAAACAGAAAGGCTGGTCCAACCTGACTGACCTTCATGTTCCAGTCACAGAAGATTTAACATATTGACAGACACAATGAGAGTGCACGGTAGTTTCTTATTGCGTAGTATGGCTGTAATGTAGGGGTTGTGCATCACTAATGTGGGATTGATTGTTTGCCGATTGCCTGCACCTAAAGTTTTGGTGTGCTTGTTGGTTCAACACTAAATCTAAATTAAATTTGTTGCCATTATTAATGCTGCACAGTGGATGAATCTCGTGATCACATTTGCAGCTTTTGGTCAAATGACTCAACTACCGGCATGACGTTTGATGAAATTTCCATCTCACTTCAAATCTGGCACAAGGATGGTTAATATTAAACACGCCTTTTTTAAGCATGCGGGATTGTCACCGACTATCCTTCTGGTTTTAGTGTTTCGTTTAAAGTACAACCTCACTGCTACCTCTTTTCCACCGATGCAGTCGCTGCTTAATCTGTGTGGTTTCCACTGAGGAGAAAAAAAAAATGGTGCCAAAAAGCTGTCACCAGTGTGGCACCATGAAATTGCTTGGTGCAAAGTTGGAATAACTACATCATTAACTATGGAAGGGTCTGCTGCAACAAAATGTGATTTTTCCTGCATAGAGTACCAGTCAAAAAGTGGGATATACCCAATGAGTGGGTGTGTCCAAATGTTTGACAGGTACTGACAAGCGTGTAACTGTTTGGTTTTCAACTCTGTTGAAATGTAGGCTGGTTCTGAAACACACCAAAGGCTCCAAGGCTCCAAGGCACAGCCGCACTCATTGGAAAAGATGCGAGAGATTAAAATGAGCAAATACGTCAATGAAGGAATCTCCTCTCTAAACATGTGTGTCATTTGCGTGCAGGGCTGTGCAAAAGTTTTAGGCACGCAAAAAGTAACATGACAGCGCTTTCAAATAACATTACAGCCAAATCATTATGTTAGATGAGCACGCTTTGCCAGGAAACAGCACTCTTTGTAGACTGCGCTAAGCAACGTGGAGAGCTTCAACAGTTCTCCTGTGAATTTAGGCTCTTTCAGTTGCCTCTGCCTCTTTATGTAATCCCAGGCTTACTCAATATTGTTGAGGTCTGGATTCTGGAGGGAGCTGGGGGTGGGGTGGAATGGGGTAGGCGTGCAATACCATCTGTTGCGGGACTCCTTGTTCTTCTTGTTGCTGAAGATAGCTCATTTTGACTCTGGCTGTATATTTGGGGAGCTGCGGGATATTTCGGAGTGGTTTAGATGTTTTGCAAAAGTATTTAATGATGTACGAGAACTAAAAAAAACCCAAGGCAGCGGAAGTACTTGCACAACTTGGAGTAGTCGGATAGAAATATCAATCAGAAAGTAGCAACCCCATACACAGTACTCAAATGGTATTCCTGCTCCTTTGGCTGCTGTAATAATTAAACAATGACGTTGATAAGTTTAATTTAGCCACCTGAATCTGACAGATGTTTATCCTGCTACTATATCAGTGATGAGCATATCTGTCTCATTACAACAGCTTGTGTGATAAGAGCAGTTAGTTGGACACTGACCTCATTCTTCTCTGCCTGCGATCAGAGCACAGAGCTTCCTTAAATGATGCGATCACATGACGCTGCTCATTTGAGGAAGTCTGAATACACAGAGATGAAACATCGATCCCACCTGGCCGATCAATGAACCTGGCCTTTTCAGAGGAGATGTGAGGAATCAATAATGTTCAGTATGAACGTTTTGTCATAACATTCATCAGACATCTGCTGGAACTGAATGAAAGGGATGGGAATGGCATGAAAAGAAGCAGAAAAAGAGCTGAAAATGCATCAGCGATGCCAGCATGCATCTCGCTGTCGAATGTCAGCATATATTTGAACTTTGAATATTCTGTGTCACATTTCAGTTTTACTTATGGTTCTGAGAGGACGGTGCATCTTAAATAACAGTGGAAGTTCGACTGGAATTGTTACTCAGTTTAACGCAAACCAAAAAAAAAAAACACACTTGTCATCGCATTTCTGTCATGTTTCGAGTGAATCAGCCAACTATGGAGAGCCACAAAGTCAAAAATGTCTTCCAGAATGGCTAAAAATCATCCGCAGTGTCATAAGATATTATCAGCTATCTGACTAATAACTAAAGAAGAAGTCAATGGATTGTCAGACCACACCCATCTTCAGACACTGATCTCAACTACGCACCTGCACACGGTGCCATCACGCTGACAAAATCTCTCGTCTCACACACGCACAAACATACAAACACCTGCCAAAGGACCCAAAAATGGCATTTCTGCAAGTTCTGGCTCTTTCGGGCAACATTTTGGCCATGAAAACAATACCAGGGTCACCATCATGGCTGGTAGAAGTGCTGGATCTTTAATCTGAAAAAATCTGTTTCAGGAGGCATACAGCAAAAGTAGGTCAACCATTAACCAGCAAAAACATGTCTGACCAAAAACATTCTTCAGCCTTACTTGGTTTGATTTGACCAGCAGCTGATAGCGGCTGCTGTCAACTAATGTCCAAAAAACATAAGATTGAGACTCTTCTGCCTTTCCAAAATCAGTTCTTCCTAAAGACTACATTTTTAGCATGTACCAGCACGCTTTCAAACTCTGGAAATCTGGATTTAGAAACACACTTTCCAGTCACGGACATTTAATATTTTTTATTTACATTTTCACTCACAAAACTTCTGAATTCATTCCCTTTTCCATGTACACAACAGCTGCGCCGCTAAGGTTTTGACCTGCACTCTGTAACAAACCGCTCCTCCATATTTGGGAAGTAAGATCAAAACATTCAACCTTGATTTCATCGGACCACAAGTTCCATTTCCTGTCATGGGAATTAACCACATGCTTGCAACATTAAGATGTGCCTTTTTGGAGAAAAGAAATCTTCATGCCGCTGCCCCGCGGAGAGCTCAGAAGTGTGCAGAACACATGAATCTCTTGCTAACTGCATGTTGTGTGCAGACTCTGCTATATAGTCCTTCAGTTATTTTTAGCTTGCTGCTGGCCTCTTGGTAGTTTTTACTTTTGAGCTTCCTCTTTATACAAGTGTCCATCATAGGAAGATGACCTGATCTACATATGGTCCTCATGGTTTCATAATTCCTTCCAGGACATCTCTTTTCACTGTTTCAGACAGAACTTTAAAGACCCTTAAATCATTCTTTGCATAGACAAACAGTAGCCATTTGTGTCTAACCTTCAACTGCATGCTAGCAGAATGAATGGAGAGAAAAAGAAAAAAAAGACAAGACTTTTGTGAACATCCAGGAAACCAGCTCAGTAATCCTGGTTTGTCTCAGAGAGACTGCTAAATACAGGTGCAGAGCCTTTTAGACGCTGCAATCCAGCAAGCTTTGCTGATCTGCTGCAGCCTGACCTTCACGAGTGTCACATTCAAAGGGCGTAAAAGAGAAACAACTCATCGCAGCAGGATCAGGCAACACTTAAGGATTCTGGGTAACTGATAAGCTCGCGTGGGCAAACTGCCAATCTATTAAGATGACTAAAGGGAAACCAAATGAAGCACAAAACTACGTTTTTATTGTGCCGGTTAATAAATGTTTACAAAATCATCGGCAACATCGCGCTTGGCTCACAATACGCACCCACACACGTGGACTGAAATCGCACCGAACGAGGAAGCTCAAGAATGCACTGCTGTGTCAAACGAAATTAAGATATCCCACCTTTGTAATCAAAGACAGCAAGAAAAAAAAAATGGATGAACTACAAGATTTTGATCTTTGGAACTCAAAGTACTCGGTGACTGAGGCCTTCAAGCAAATTCTCACATCAAAAGGAGAGAAAAGTCGGGATGCTTTTAACATGGCACCCAGCTGGAATTCTATGGTGATCCCGGGAAGAAGTGATAACCTTCCATTTCATAAAAACTAGGATGTTTCAAACATATCTAAATAATAATAATAAAATATTAACCATCTTTTTTTTTTTTCTTCTTGTTGTCAACTTTCTATTTTATGTCTCACTCATGCACAGCGCAAGGTCAGACAGCGCCCGGATCAGCCTGTCTCTCTGACATGTTACCTGACATCACCCATCCAGTCATTTGGCCTTTTCTATTCAACGCCAGTGTATTTGCTGACCTCTATACAGACTCACTTTGCAAAGCAAGACATTTCCTCTCTCAATCAAAGACACCCAACTCGCCAAATCCACGTTCCTCTCTAAAGCTGCATTGAAAAAGAGAAAGAAGCTAGCCATCATGGTACAAGTAACCTTGCTCCAAGGGTAGCCTTTGTGCTTAGCAAAGGGCTCAGATTGTTCCTTCTGAAAAAGGGGGACGGCTGCGGAGCACTCAGTAGTAACATTTGGCCTCTTTTTGCACAGATGATAATGACCAAGCAGATTAGGGAGAGACAAGCATTAATGGTTATCTGCTGTGTGGCTGCTGTCTTCAGGTTGTCATGGTGAAAACTCACCAATATAAAAAAAAATGAATAAAAAAAATACAAGTCCACTTAATATGCAGCACTGACAGTCTCTTAAATCTCGTGTATTTGCGTTTTAATCATGAGCCTCAGAGATATTTATGTGACCTTCAAGGCTGAAAGCAACAAAACAAGGGGTCTGCTAAATCCCTCAGCTTCAGCCTGCTGGGTGTGAAGGTTAGATACTGAATACCCTCACACGGTCACTTTCTTCACTCCTGCAAACAAAGCCAAACATAAATCTCAACTGATAGGTTTTCTTTTCCTTCCTAGCTGCTACAGGTCTGTTTAATGCTAAAAAGCACCAAAATATATATATATTAAAAAAAATTGCTATTAATAGAAATCAGAGCCCAGGAGATCAAGTAGGAGAGTAGACTGAAGATAAGAAACAGAAGCAAGCAGACAGACATGGCTCGAGTTCTCTGCCTTCTTTTAGTATAGTCACCTCACTTGGCCGCTCTCTCGTCTCTCTCTCTCGAGGCTGACAGAATTATCTTCTGCATCAGAGCTGAGGCTGGGCCAACGCTCCACACAGAGGACTCCATTTCACACAGCCAGCCCCACAGTGGCCAAGGAGACACACAGCCAATCACGCTGGAGAATCAGTGGCATGGCCATCCACCATTTTGTGCTCCTCAAGGTCTTTGACTGTCCTGCTCAGCTGAGTGGAGCTGCCTCTGCTCGCTCTGCTATCTTGTTACACAGATGGAAGTGTTTAACTTTAAGAGCGCAGACCTGAGCAAGCTGCTTCCCCTCCTGTCGGTTCCTCTGCAGACTGTCATGGCAGTCGGCAAAAAAAAAAAAAAAAAGCAGAAGTGAAATGTGTGGTTTTTGTTAACTGCAAAGATGGCCTCCTGCGAGCATGCCTTTTGCTGTTCTTCAGAAGGCTGAAGACAAGATCCTAAATCCGATCGCCGTGCCGCTGACACGTGGCTCCTTCAACCGCCCGGTCAAGCAAAATGTAAGGAAGGCGCCGCGTGTGGAAGCTTGTGTCGGTGACCTAACATGTTCTAATCAGTATTTCTATGAAAGAGGTTAAATCTTCTTTTGCTACACTGAAAAGCATAAGAGAGAAAACTTGGGGCAACCCTCAGCAACATGATTAAATATTCCATCCAAAAATGATTAAGTGCACAATTTAATTAATAGCCTCGGGCGTGATTATTTTTACAATTTTATATGGGAATAGGTAGATATATTTGGTTTTCTCAAGAGGTTTCTTCCCTTGAGCTTAAAGAGGGGAAAAAAAATCCTGACAAAAGATGGTGGTGTACACAAGTAGGCTAGAGCAAAAAAAAAAAAAGCTGTTCTGCACACAACACATAAGTCAGACATGTGAGCCTGAAGATATGCTTGAGTCAGATCTCTCAAAAGTGAAACATAAGGGTTCACGGACTAAACAAACGAAAGAGTGCGGCGAGCGAAGGATGTCCAAGGACAGCTCTTGGAGAGAAACCAGGAAGTGTTTTTCCACAAGGACAATTAGTCCAGGAAACCTTGCATTCCATGCAGCCTTGGAGCCCATCTCTCCTAGGGAACCATTTCCTGACGTAAATCAATCTGCTGCTGTCTCAAATAAATTCTGTATCATCTCACAAATCGTACACAAACAGCCCCGAACGAACTACAAAGACGCGAGTTCCGCTCTCGAGGTACCAAACTTTACAAAACGTGATTGAGGAAAAATATTTTATATAACCGATTTGCCTTCTTACGTTCAGGAAATCTCCCCCTCAGCTGGAGGCTCTTATCACATCTTAGTCAAAAGTCTAAAGCCTGAATTTTACTCCTGTCTTCCTTTTTCACATCAAAATGCCTTTTGGTTGTATTCTATTCCCTCAATTCACAAAAAAAAAAAAAAAACAGGGGGAGGAAAGAAGGATTACAAGAAAAGACTGCAAAAAGACTGCACTGAAGGGTTTCTTGTAAGTAGTGCTCAGTGGACAACTGCCAGAAAACCCTGCAATGCTGACTTCCTTGTAAGCCTGACATGGCAGTTACTACAGTTACAAGGAGTGGGTGAGGTTACAAGCTAGCCAGGATGGAGTGTTTCAGAGTGACCATGAGAGGACACAGGAAGCAGCAAAAAAAAAAGGGGGCCAAAAGTCAGCAGCAGAAAATATTAGAGGATAAACTTGGTGAAGGTTCAAAGTTTATTTAAGAAGAAAAGAAGGAGGAAGGTTCCTCTCCAGATCCACTAAACCAACCTCTTGAGTCAACTCAACAAGTTTGAGAAGGGAAAGATGAGAGACCCATCAATATTAACTTACCACTGAGACCTCCTTTCCAAGCTCTTAAATATTTAATCGTCCTTGGACAGTTCTGCTGCTTCGGAGGCTGAGCCACTGTGGATCCCATCTACAAGACCACTCCTGTTTCTGCTCAATGAAGGCCTTGTCCGGTGGCACCACACTGCCCAAGGAACGGGCGTCTCCAAAGAATTTTTTTTTCTCCCCCCACCACAGGCAGCTTGAGACTGACAGAGCTGGCTCACTGTGTCTTAGCAGAGAACAGCACAAATCCTGAATTTAGGCTGGAAACCTGAGGACACCGTGCAGACGGCTTAATTTATCTCACCAGATGAGCCGTCTCATCGGCACAGGCACTTTAAATGGCCTATTTTTACAAAACTAGTGCCTCGCACACCTAAAACAAAACAAAAAAAAAATGTCTGCTGAAAAGATCAGCAGAGATAGACAAAGGTAGGACACAACTTCAAGCTTCACTGAGCTACACAAGCATTTCTTTTTTTCCTCGGGACAGGAAAGGCACAGTTGAGCTGTTGATGTTCTGATGGAAAGCAGAGAGGAGGAACCAGTTTTGCAGCAGTTTAGCATCGCAACTGACAACAGAAACTGGAATGACACCTCTAAGAAGCTACTTCCTTGTTCCACTTAAACCCTGATATGATATTGGCCTTTTAGTTCTTCAAATGTACCCGCTACAGATAAGCAGCGTTAAATTATTCAACCGACCGGAGCCGTTCTGAACGCAACGCAACAGAACGCATTTCTGTGGCTAAATGAAGAAAGCAGCATGGCTGTGAAGGCAGAGGAAGGTCAAGAGACAATAGTGAGTTTTCACGCCGCACACCGTGATGACTGGAGTGTTGTGGATCTACGCTTGCAAGTGCAGCGGCAGGGCCTGGCTGCATCTTGTGAGCCATGCATCATGTCAAGAAAGCACTCACTGGAGCATTTCAATTTGCTTTTGTGTGTCTCCCTAGCCTTCCTCAGTGCCCCAGGTAGAGAAGAATGGAGACGTGCATCACCCAATGTGAGCGTGTGAGTGAGTGAATGAGAGATAGAGGGAGGGAAGGAGGGAGAGCAGCTGTATGTGTGTGTGTGTGTGAGAGAGAGCCAGAGACACAGAAAGGGGGGGATGGGGTGGGAGGTGGGCTGATGAGCTTCATGACCACTTCCTCCGAGCATTCAAGCCATCACAGAAGTCTCTGTTGTTTGATCCTCTGTCCTCTCTGTCAAGCTTTTCTAACATAATCCTGAAATACCTTGCAAAAATCCAGTTATGTAATTTTTTCCCCCCCTATCTGCCATAGTTAAGTTCTGCCCTGCAACGTTAAAACTGAACTGCGGTAACACCGAGAGCATTAAATATTTTTGTGCATACTTTGCATGCAAACATCTAGTCAGTCAGAAAGTGTATCATTAAAATAAAAGTAAAAAAAAAAAAAGTGTTTTTATACCACGTTGCAAGTGAGTGGGCGACCTGATCATAGATGATCTTGACTTGGAATATGATCTGCTTTGCAGATCATGTGTTACTAAATAAATAAATAACAGCGCTGCCCAAAGTTCTCTGCTCCGCTTAAACTGAGCAAAAGCCGGGCTGGCGGTTAAGGCAGCGTTCACTGGAATTACTGCTCGTTCTGGAGGTGCAGCTTCTCCAGAGCAAACAGCAATCGAGTAGCGGAGCTACAAAGCAGCACTTCCGGTCGGGAGGCTCAGAATAAAATCAGAGTGGAAAACAGGACGTGGGGAATGTGAGCTCCGCTGTGCGCATCTAGTCGTGTCATCGCACGGTTTCAGCTAAATCACGCAGATCATTCAGAAACATGTAGCCAGCTGACCCACAGAGGGGTCCCCGTGAGCCGGTAGCCCCCCCCACGTGTTCCCACACGTGTCACTGGTAATGATTTCAATAAAAGTGTTTGAATCACAATCACAATTTCCTCCATAGTCCAAGGTGAAATGTTTAGATGTTTGGTCTCATTTACAGTCAAAACTACAAGCTCGTTTTGTTTACCAGCATATTAGTATCCATATACAAAATCTAACTTCCCAAATAACTGATTTTCTTATCAGCCTTACAGATTATGGGCCTCCAGGTCATGTAAAAGTGCAGGAGCCACTTTAGGGACCCCGTGCTGTTCAGTTTGTGGTGCATAATTGTGTTATTACCACACAAAAGTGTAATTTAGCAAATTCTAACAAAGAAATGCCCACAGAGAACTTCAGGAGCCTCACAGAGTCCAGGGCCCATCGGGATATGCCTGTAGGTTACCGGCCAGTGTAGTACAAATACACCAAGAATGTGTTGAAGACTTGTGAAAGTTACTACAGGAACTGTAAGTGCAAGGAGAAGCACACAGCGACTGGGAACAAAAACGTTGCCATCACGGGGCTCGTTTCGCAGAACATCCACCATCCACCTGACTGCATCCATTCCATTGCAGCAAGACAAATGTGTCACCGCAGCAGATTCCAGCCCGGCTGTCCTCTATTGGCTCCTCCTCGAGAACCTGTTTGCCCTGCCACGCCAGGGAGAAGGAGCCTCGCCACCATTTTGATTGCTCTTCTCAGCCCCAGCATTGTCGCAGCACAGTGTGTCAAGCTCACAGTCTCCTTGTCAGCAAGATTTCACACAGTGGCCAGGGGAACTGCAGAGCATAGCACAACCACACACACACACACACACTCTCCCTCTCTCTCACACACACACACAGAGCAGCTACCAACACACAGAGGAACACACTACAGCTTGCAAACACATCCCCTCCACTCGCCTGACAGCCTGGTCAACAGACACCTTTAGGATATAATGTGTGAAAAGTCACCTAAGGCTTGCAGAGCGGACGTGGAGAGCATTACAACCAAGAGGCTGTTAATAAATGACCAACAACCTTATTCACAAGTCGAAATAACTTTTCAAAGTGCTTGAAATCCCAAAATAAGTCAGCATAATCTCGCAATAATATGCACATAGTGGAGTCTCCTGCTCCTGCTTTGCAAATCACGTGGAAGCCATAAGGAACCAAACACGCTTCAGATGAATTTAAAGCACACACACACACACACACGTAGCAGTATCTGAGCCCTCATCTGACCAAAGCACGGAAAAAAAAAAAAGAGAATCATCTTGAGAACTTCCTTTAAGAAACTATTTGCAACAGTCATTACTTCACCGTCACACACTCAACCAGAAGAGAGAGAGAGTGAGAGTGTGCATGTGTGTGTGTGTGTGTGCTGACACCACTTTGTTGAACATTAACTACTCGCATGGTCAAAACACTGCATTATTGAGCCTTAAAATTCCTGTCTCATCCATGTGTCCCTGAGCCAATCACAAGCACACGCTTTCCAGAAGTGTCAGCAGCAAAGCTTTACCAAAATATATATATACATATCTACAAAGCAAGCCCCCCCCCCCCCAATCCTGATTAATTAAACAAGCTAGTCGCCAGGGGTTAAAATAAAGAAGTTAACCTTGAAAGCCCCCACTGTAGGATCTAGCCTCACTTTTCAGAGTTCTTCTGCTTCCTCTTAGACTAAACTTCCGAGCTGAAAACGAAGCAGAAGAGGAGGAAGAAGAGGATGTGGCCGATCTGTTTTTTTTTTCCTTCTCTCGTTTTCTTTCTGTCTCTCTCCTTTTTTTAAACACAACCTTTGTTCTGGCGTGAGGGATCCTGCCTATCTGACTCCACGGCTCTCCTTGGAGACTCATCTGCCTTCCTCCATTTTATGGTGAAGCCCTCACTAGTGTGACATACCTGACTTGAGACCAGTGACAGCAAATAGGCATCCAAACAGTGCAGGACACATGCGGGTTAAACAGTGTAGCAATAAGCACCCAAGAACAAAAGCAAAAAAACGTTGGAATCAAAAATATCTTTAGGAAAATAAAAAAAGCCACACTGCGCTTTTAAATTGATTTCACGACCATCAAGATAAGCAGCTCCAACACTGTGGACTCAAAAATCGCCACCACGTAAGGTTTCTTTTTAAAAATTGAGAGAAGCAGAGGAGGGGGGCAAGCACATATAGCCTCCTCACAGTGGACATGGCTTTTCATGGTGAGTGTGTGTGTGTGTGTGTGTGTGTGTGACTGGACCAGCGGCTATGCCAGCTCCACTGTGTCGCTAATGGAGGCTGGTTGGTAGAGGAGAGCAATCCGTGCAATGGCTTCTCCATGAAGCTAACGCGCAACAACACGCACGGCCGGAGAGGGGACGCACAGCCGGGGCCAATAATTCCCCTGACCAGACATGTCAGAATAACAAAACACTGCCGCTCCGGTGCTGCCGAAACACGCAGGCGAGCCTCTTTACACCGCCGCGTCCATTTCCTTGTGTCACTTTGACAACAAACCGAAAGGCGACATAGCGAGGAAGCGCTAGGCTGGTTAGGATATTAACTGGGAAGCGAGAAGACCCACTTGACTTTGGCTGCATGGGTGCCAGCAAGAGCGCCCACCCGACTAAAATATCTCGCCCCGACTTCCTTTCCCGAGTCGCATGGACCTCGACTAAAGGGGAGAAACACGGGAGATCAGCTCTTTCCAGGTCATTCACGAGGCGCTCTCCAAATTATATCCCATGATCTACCATACCGACGTTCTCGCAGACCTTGAAAGCCCAGCCGAAATCTTGACGACACTGGAAATATAGAGCAAGAGGGGGGAAAAAAACTCACTGGTACAATCTTCTCCTCAAGCGATCCTCCCAAAAGTTGTCCTCGTATTTCATGCGTGCGCCCGGTCGGTCTAATGGATGATCGCCATCTTTCCTGCTTCTCCTTTGCTGCAGCTGCAGATGACCTGAGATCCGTCTGTCTCTGAATAATGAGCAACCACACAGACAAGGAAGACAATCTGCAAAGCAGGCTACACAAAGAAGTTTGGGAGACTAGCAAGCACCAGAGGGTGCACAAGAGTTTACGATGAGACGAGGGAGCATCAGCAGGATGGACAACGTCTATGCCTGAGAAGCTCATCCTTCATCTAGACTGAAGTCAGATAGTCTGCAAAGCCTTATCAAGCGGCACAGACCACCACCAGATACATGCGGCCACCGTCAATTTTATATAGGCTTGCATACCATGTCTGCAACGTCATGAGGTTATCTGCAGTTCACTTTGGTGGTGATGCTGCTTCACAAGTCAACCAAGCACACAAATAAATAGATAGATTAGTATACACATCCCAATATTAAAAAAAATAAAATAAAATCTTAAACATATACATACCAATATATTTTCAAAAAAATAAGACTTTATACAAAATAAATAATATTAAATAAATCCCCCAGCTACTGACAACCAAAGGTTTATTATCTTTATTCAAATTAAATGTATGAGTGTTCATTTATTTTGTGCTTACTTGATTGATATTCCAAAAAAAAAATATATATATATATATATAAAAAGAAAGATGGCTGATGAGATGCAGTTTTCTGTCACTACCCTGTTACTGGAGACATGCTGCAGGCGGCTGCTGCTGCTGCTGCTCCGTCCACCAGCTGATAACAAAGGAGGGAGCCCAAGACAAAAGGTGCAGGGTCCTGCTCAGATGTATGTCAGTGGGTGGGGGTTTGAGCGGCAGCAAGGGCAAGCATGGGTGGGTGGGTAGTGAGAAGAAGAGTCTACTTTGAGTGATTGATTAACTATAATATCAATAGGGAAATGTGTCTCCCTTTATGGCTTTTAATGGGATTAAATTGACATTTATATGTTATATCTTTTTTTTGTGGCGTTTATTTTATATCAATGCACAATATTTCCAATATGGCAACAGCTTATTCTCATACTTACAATCTGTCTTGATATTTGAAAGCGTTGCATGATGTAAACCTCACTTTTTTTCCCTCTAAATGTTCATATTGAATCAAATGTTCACGGCTGCCAAATTGTGCCAAAAGTTGCAGATACTGGTTTTTAAAGTGCGCATCTTGTGTCATCTGTAGTCTTTATTTATTAGTAAACATCAAATGAAATCTGTGTTTGGTTCAGCAGCAGGTAGGTGGCTCTGCGTGGATCTCAGAGACCTCGCCACAGTTCTTCGGTGGATTTAGGCCGTCTCGTTTGCTCCTGTTTTTCGTGTAATCCCAGTCTGATTCCATGTTGTTGATATCAGGGCCCTGGGGGGAAGGTGAGGGAGGATTGGGACAGGGTAGGGGGTAATACCATCTGTTGCAGGGCTCCTCATTCTTCTTGTTGCTGAAGATAGCTGGTGCCAGTACTGTGTATGCATTATATAAACTTGTCAATAAAGCTTGACTTCTTTTAATCTTCCTTCCATCTACTTAATTGCATGTGCTTGGCTTGCAGAATTATGGTAAATAATAATAAAATACACATATTAATGCTGCATGTTGTATTATATTCACCTAAAGGCCAGTGCGACTGCTCTTTAATACTCAGTGACAGTAAGTACGTCACTCTGCATTATTATTCATCTTTTTTGCTCTTCATTATTCAAATAAAAATCTGAGGATCCCAGAAACTTTTCCTTCCTGTGACATTCAAACCCGTGAAAAACCTCAGCCACAAATCTTGTGAGCAGGTTCACTGGTGATTGTTGCCTGATTTACAGGCAGAGACACAGAGAGGAATTAAATTTGTGTAAGATACAGACGTAGTTAATCATGTTTGACAAGTGTTGATGTTGCCTCTTGCGAGGTTCAGTTATGAATTATGGATTGCGGAATGCATATTTTTTTTTCTTGAATTTAATAGAAAGCTTCGGATGGGAAATTATATGCAGTCAGTCTTTGTATCACCACCACAGCTACCCGTGTCAGCAGAGCTAATAGTCGGGCACATTCTCCACAATGCTGTTAAACAGTGTGATACAAGCGGTGTATAAAGTGTGACACCTTGTGAGCTGAGTCATGTGCGAGTATGAAATATATAATGTACTGTTAAGCATAAGGTGACAGATGGAAACAGGATTCAGCTTTTGTTAATGCACTTCCATAGTGCCAGTTCTTCTGTTGCGGTGACGTGCGTAACCCCATGTATTTCCCAAACACTGTGGCAAATGATCACTTGGCCCAAAAACGACTTCCTCCTCCTTCAGGGTTATCTCTGATAACCTGTGCTATTATTATAATGTTGTTTTTTTTAATCAGAACATCTCTAACCACACACACACACAAAGAGAAAAAAAAAAAAGCCCAAGAGATTCATGCCAAAACACATTTGATGTCTCAACAGATCTTTGAAGGAATGTCTCTGGAGTAAAAGACTTGTGAAACATACGCACCTGCGTAGACACGCACACACTGTGTTGACAGTGCGTCCTTTGGGTGCCAGGTAGCAGCCGGGGTTTATCACGCTGCTTGGACATATGGCTGCTGCGGCAAATCTGATTACTATGGGATGGCCAGGAGACCAGTGTGCAGCGTAGGACAGACTGCACCAGGACATCCCCACTGGTCCGGCCTCCCCCTCGCACCGTGCCAGGCCTCCACCCGGCACGGCTAAAAACAGACCCGTCGTCAGGGATTCAGATGGTCTGAGCAGTGGGAGAGCAGGAGCAGAGGAGGTGTTGTACAGATTTAGAAGGTGACCAGTGACTTTTTGGATACGTTTACTTCGGCATGCCACCATTCCAGTGTAAATGTTTATTGCTAATTAAAAAACAGTGTCCTCAGTTAATTATTTCTTTAGAGCTTTGCAAATTTATATTATATTATATGCTTTCTTAAATGCTTTCATGTGTCTTTTGGAACTCAAAAGCACGCTCTTGAAAAGCTCCCAAGACTAGAATTGAGTCAGCCTTATAAGTTTATGCATTAATAGATATCCAACCAGCGTGCCTGTGAAGAGAGGACAAAAGTGATATAAGGAGATAAAATAATTGCTGCTGTTATGTGACTTTTCATGGACAGCTACCTTCACCTGCAGGTCTTAACATGCTGCACGCCATCCTTTCTTAAAGTCTCCCTTTTTTCCCTTTCAAAGCACAAACAGCATCACACATACACAACGTGAACACAGCAAAGTGCAAAAGAACTGTTTGTGCCGGTTCGGTCCTGACGTAGTTTTCATATAATCAGGCAGACAATGAAATAATTCTTTCAGTAGTTGGGCAGATTTTCACATTTCTGCTCACTTTAAATGGGTTGTATGAGATTATGATGAAAGAAAAAGAAATTTGTAGCGCTTCTTTCTGTATGCATCCCCGCCATCTTCCCAGAATAACTTCTTTTAAACTGTCATTGCAGCTTTGATGGATCTCTTGAATTACAAACCGCACGATTACAATGTGTATAAAATGGAAATAAACCCATTGACTGCTGGCTGCAAGGACTTTTAGACAAGAGATGTTGCATTCAGCAAATTAGCATGGCCTGGGCCTAAATGGAGAAATGATCATGAATTATTAATGCTTGAACTACTATTCCATATAGTTAAGCCCTTTAACTGTCTTTAAATGTCTTCATCTTTTCAGGATTACCAGGAACTGTCGCTCTCCTGGTGTTCACACGACTTTCTTCCAGAAGTATGAAGATGCATGATATATGATATGATAGACAATCAAAAGGATAAGAATACATAAGGATGATTTTTGAAAGTAACGGCGAGCCTTATAGACTGTATCCGGCAGTAAAAAGACCGCTCAGCCTTTCTAAACATTTAGTTATTTGGATTTTTATTTTTCTGATTTCTTTCTCGTACATTTTCAAGTCAAAATGTCCTTCAAGTTAAAAGAGAACAGACAGTACAAACACTATGTTGTTGCACTTACAGTGCATTTCAAAATATTACGATGACCACCAGATACACGGTACCCACTGTGTAATCTGAATGAACTCAGCATTCCAAAAGAATGTGGTTAATTCATTATTTAACAATTATTTTTCCCATAGGGTCAGGGAGGTTTGGATAGCCTTTTTCCCCTCGATAAATGAAACCATTTTGCATTTACTCAGGCTATTTTTGTCTAATATTAAAATTAGTTTGATGATCTGAAACATTTAAATGTCGCAAATATGCAAAAACCACAGAAATCAGGAAGGGCGCAACTGCTTTTTCACAGCACTGTATCTCGATTATTATTTGCATTAGTCTCCCCAGTGTTTTTATTTGTGCCTCCCTCCTTCCCTTTGTGTTCCCTCGTCTCATTCTTCTTAAGTGCTAGCATTTAAAGTCACGGTCAACTCAATGACTGCAAGGTGCCCAGGTCCCGTGGCTGGAAAACAAGCCCAAATCATGATCCCTCCACCACCGTGCTTGGCAGTTGGCGTGAGGTGTTTGTGCTAATATGATGTGTTTGGTTTGTATCACTTTGCACTATGACCAATCTCCACGTTGGTCTGTCCAGAGGACTTTGTTCCACAAGTTTTGTGGTTTAATTACGCTCACCTCTTTTCCATTCCTCATCTGGTCGTCCTATCTTCTCCTCAGTGTTTTCTGTTATGCTTCCCAGCTGTGCTCCTGAATGTGGTTTTTGCATTTGATATTTGGTCTTTGCTAATTTATGTACTTCTGCATCAGCCTTAATAAAAAGCTGACTTTCTGTCACAAACACAGGATGATGGAGGCAAACCTAACAAAAAGCACTTTATATAATTTTTGATGGCAGACAAAATAATGGACAGATAGCGAAAATGCTGCTAGTTTAAACATGCTAACGGGAACAGGAACTAGACACAATATGCATTTTATTTAATTCAATTAGCATTTAATAAATGTGAAGCAATTTATTCACATACTCATCTAAGTAGATTCAAATGTTTACATTTTTGACCTACATGCATTACTTGAAGACAGCATTCATCTGAGATCTGAACATGGCAGAACCGCCTTTAGACTGCCAGCACACTGCTGCCCAGTAATTTGCATAACCTTTCCACAACTCATTTGGCTATGATCTTCTGTTGATGTTATCAGTGAATATATTACCTTTTTCAAAAATGCTGAAGGATTGCTCTGCTCTTGCTTATGCTTCATCTCCCTCATGGTAGACTGGCTGACTGACCTCTTCTTTGGTGCTGATGGCACTGAAGTAAGAACGGTCTGTGCACTGGGAACGGACATATGTGTAAATGTCATGCTTATATGTATTTCTCAAATGATTAGCAAGTAGGCAAGCCATTAATTAAAGCACAAAAATATCTCAAATATTTGCTCATAAATGCACGTGCAAAGTATGTCTGCCGGGATCATTAATTGAGAACCAAAGACGGAGAGACAGAGACCGAGAACAACTGGCTGTACAAAATTTCATGTTAATTCCTAAACAAACAAAAACAAAACACCAATCTCTTTTCTGTGTTCTCTTTTCCACAAATGAAAATGGATGCATCATGTGATGTATCATGTGATGATGTTTTGTTTGATAGTGTTTTAAACCTGATTAGGTGGGTTGCCATATATTTTTTGAACAATAGAAATACCATTATGGGTGCCTGTGCGAGTATGTGATGGTGGTTAATTTCTCTCTGTGAGCAATTTTATTGCTTTCAAGACCTCATTCTCTGACCTCACTGAAGTGATTGTATCTGATAATGCCATTAACCACTGCCCTGCAATTCTCCAGAGAACAATCAGGCGACTGAGAATAGAAAATACTTTTATTTCTGAAAGAGGTGTGGATTTTTCTCAGTCCTGATTTATCAAAGGGGAAAAATTGACTACATTTTATTTGCCTCTAAGTAACTGAATCATGCATTGATCTCTCCACACCTGCTAAGCCTTTCATTAGTATGCCAAAGGCTAATGGAAAGAAAGAGGGTAAAATGAATTGGTAATAATAAAAGACTCACTAATGTTTCATGAGCCCTTTTGTCGTGAGCCATTTGTTGTTGTAAACAGCAATAAATCAGAGCAAAAACTAACTGTTCCTTTTATAGTTAGCCATTATACAATACGTGAAATAGTCTCGAGCCACCCCTCAATTCTATATGTTTTGCCAGGAAAACGGGAAGTAGGTGCAGCAATTTATTGGAAAGTGCAAGCACACATGGAAAATCTATATATGAGGTAAAATCAGAGTTTGTGTGATTCTAATGAGCTGAAAGTCAATATTTGGTGTGACCACCTTTATTCTTCGGCACAGCCTGAACTCTCTCAGGCAGCTTTCTTATCATTTCTTTAAGCAGTCTTCAGGAACAGTTCTGCAGGCTTCTCGAAGGACATTCAAAGCTCTTCTTTGGATGTTGGCTGCCTTTGTTCTGTTGATCCCACGCTGCTTCAATAATGTTGCGGTCCAGAATCTTTGGAGGCCGGTTCATGACTGATTGTATGTTTTTCTATCCAGGTATGCTTTTACTGCATTGGCAGTGTGTTTGGGATCATTGTCATGCCTAAAAATGAAAATTAACAGCATTGCACGGTGGATCAAAATTTGATGGTGCTTTTCTGTGTTCATGATTCCATCAGTTTTGACAAGCGTTTCCTCAAAGCATTCTTTAGTCTGTTTTTTATGTGACTCTCTGCAGGTTAATGTAAATTATATTGAGGTGTATCTTAAGCATGAGAGGTGCCACACAAATACATTACATTGTTGTTAGTAATACATTATTATGCAGTCATTGTCTCGGGAGCCTTCTCCAGTTCACAAACAACCACTGGCAGAAAGATATTGACATTGGTACTGATGCAAATGCAAAAAGTTAAAAAAAATTTGTGCAGCCAATACGAAATCTATGCATACAACTTCAGAGCCACGCGAATCTGCTTGCGTTTTCTTTCTGTGTCACTCCTTCGTCTTTTTATCTATGCTTCTGTCTGCTGGCCGAGTCCAAGGTGCCCGGTCTTTATCCCCATCTATGCAACAATAAATCTGCTCTGCCACAGGAACTTAAAAGTCCCCAGGTGAGAGCTGCGCAAGGAAGGCCCTCCTATCAGAGAACAGCCAAGCATATAGTGGACAGTGTCATCTCTGGGATTAAAAACTGCTGCATCCACTGTTCCCCTGGCCCATTGACGGATGGATAAAGCCTTGGACTTCACCTTATTGAAAGAAGGAGAGAGCGCCCGGGGAGCCATGAAATCCATAGACCCTTCTTTAAATGGGTTTGTAAGAGGCTTCCGCCTAGCAAACCACGGCTGAAAGAGCCCATTAAATAAAGCCCAGCTCCTCAGCAAGGAGCTGGGGCAGATTCATCAGAGAGAAGAAGGCAAAGATAATGATTGCTCATGGCCAGATGTGAGACCGTAGCTCCACTCACATGTCATGTGGGACAAAGTCAATAACGGCAACACACACACAAACAGTTTTTTCTAACTCATCTCTAGTTGAGAATTGTTTTTGCAGAAGCAGCTACATACAGACAGATATATGAACACATAATATACCCACAGATCTGGAATGTACAGAGGGACCTGGGAGGTTGGACCATTTTCTTACTTAAGTAGTCTCAAAGTCTTTTATTAACCATCTTCTGCTTATTTAGTAACGTGGGAATGGGTCTACAAAGCACAACCCACAGCACAAGTCAGTTTTACACATCCAACTGTTGAGTAGGAATCAAAGTGGGGATCCTTTTTCTCTTCCTTTGGTTCGGTGAGACCTTCACGATGAGAGAAGATGGAATGCAGCCTGGGAAGATTTGAATATCAATGTGGTCAGATAGGATGGGAAGGTGCTGGAAGGAGGGAGGAAGAAAGCTGAAGAGAGCCTCTGGCAGGACAGTGGGAGCGATGGTGAGAGAGAGAGATTTGTCATTTGCTCTCAGTTCCACCTGCTCCCTTGTCATGCATCCTGCCAGGGGGGAAATACACCCTGATGTCTGAGGGAGACATAGGGGAAAAGGGTGAGTGAGGTGGGGGGATGGGATGAAGAAGAAAAGAAGCAAATAGATGAGGGGGAAAGATGGACAGGGCTGAGAAGTAGACAAAGGAGGGCGAAATAGAAGAAGAAAGAGACACAGTTGTTGAAAAAAGAAAGAAAATCCATGCATACCTAAGCGTATCTAAGGTGCCAAGTCCTGAAATGCAGGAGCTAACTACAAGGGCTGGCAGGTATGCAAATAGGAGGATGTACCAGTGCGCCACCAGATTACTTTTCCTGCATTTGCTATTCATATATTTGCAAGGTGACTCACTTCAGACAAAGCAGGTGATCAAGAGCTCTTTCCTTTTCCCTCTAGCTCCCCTCTTTCTCTCTTCCTCCACATCTGAATAGGAAGGAGAAGAGGAGAAGCAGGCGGGTTGTGATGGATCCACACCCTCAGCAGGAGTCATAAGCCTCGCAAAACCCGCAGCCAACAATTGCATGCCCTCAGATTTGATATGTATTCCGTCAGCAAACCCCATTTAATCCATTTTCCTGTCAGCCCTCTTTAAAAGCATCTCAGCTACTACAAGGAGAGTTCAGAGTGTAGGAGAGAGACAAACAAGGCAACAGCATGCACCGCTAACAATCAAATTCCAATCACTGAGAAATGTTTTATATTTTCATCTTTATGCTCTTCACTTTGCTTTTGATGAATGGCTCTTTTGTCAAATTTTAATCTCTATCTTTTGGAGATTCGAGAGTGTGCACAAAGGGACAGCTTTCTGTAGAGCATCCAACACATCCACTGACTGAAAAACCAGGGTTAAAATGGACAAACATGTATTGTTCACCTAACAAACATGTAATGAAACAAGCCTCATCCGCCTCTGCATAAAAATGTATCAATATATTAACAATATAGTGTTCATGGTGTAAATTATACATTCACCACCATCAGTGAAACCTTTCAGCATCCTCTGTAGATCCTATCTTGGCTCTTTTACTTCCTTCAGCTTCTTATTCTCTTTTTTTCTCTCGGCGTTTCGAGGTGGTACCCTTACATGTGTTTCTGCTTTATTTTCTCCCTCGTCCATTGCTGTGCTCACTGCTTGGCCACAACTTATTTATTTTACCAGATACAGAAATCCCATGGGATCCAAGCTATGTTCGTTTCAACAGTTTGTGGTCTACAAGGGTTATTTTAGGTTATATAAGTATGATTGCATTTACAGGTATGAGTCTGTTTGAGTCACACAAGGTGCCGCACACGACTAAAGAAGGGTCACTGGCTCCACATGCTTGGCTCACTGGCATAGGCTGGTCTGCTGAGATGCATATTTTAGGTTAAATATGACCAAGAC
The DNA here is from genome assembly GCA_034780415.1 of Cichlasoma orientale. NCBI lineage: Eukaryota > Metazoa > Chordata > Actinopteri > Cichliformes > Cichlidae > Cichlasoma > Cichlasoma orientale. The sequence continues at coordinate 21,077 of JAVDPK010002495.1, read as the reverse complement.
ATATTATTAAAGCATTTCCATGTAAAGAGGACCTCAAACAGATTGGGGCTCTGGAGCCTATCCCAGCAGCAATAGGACAAGGCCCTGGGCAGATGGTGAATTTGAACCCAGGACCTTCTTATTGTGAGGCAGCAGTGTTAACCGCCGTGGTTTCCCTTTGCCCCATGAGACAACTAATAGTTTTCCAGCAAGAATTCAGTTCTACAGTCAAATTCGCACCCTTGTGAGGCTGTGAACAGTGACGGCGGCTGCATTGCTGGGGGTGAAATGAGACATGAAATTGGACTCTTTTTAGGGTCACAGATTGATGCATTGAAAGGATTATCAGAAGCCAAAACACTGCGCAGCACTTTCTAATCCTCAATTTTTTTTTAATCTTTTGTCTCAATAAACAATCACAAATATCATCATTGCATTATGGTGAGTAGCCTAGGTATTGTGGCCTTCGTGTATTTGATCAATGCTGCACCTTGACAGATGGCAGCAAAAGCTGAGCCTATTTATTTTATTTAAAGTTTGTTCCTCTAACCATATCAGCTGACCAGCTCTATTCAAATGAGTGCGCAGACTTTGTTTGGGTGCTTGTTCGCTAGCATGAATAATCAAAAAGGGTTGACGTGAAAATAATTTACCAGAAGTGGAGCTTAATTTTTGCTGCTGTGCTTGGGATCATTGTGCCGTTGCATGACTCAGTTTCGGCTAAGCTTTAGCTGTCAGACAGATGGTCTCATATTTAACTCCAGAATAGTTTGGCGTACAGAGGAGTTCATGGACAACTCAGTGACTGCAAGATGCCCAGGTCCTGTGGCTGCAAAACAAGCCCAGATCATCACTCTTCCACTTTTCTGTTTGACAGTTGGTGTGAGATGCAACTTTCCAAACCTAAGCCGTGATGCCATGTTCTTTTTAGAGAGAAGAGACTTTCCCTTGGCAAACCTTTCAAACAGCGCATACTTGTTTAGTCTTTTTCTAATTGTGCAGTCATGAACTTTAACATTTAGCATGCTAACTGAGGCCTGTGGAGTCTGAGATGTAGCTCTTGGGTTTTCACAGTTTCCCTGAGCGCTGCACAGTCTGACCTCGGGGTGAATTTGCAGTGATGTTCACTCTTGGGCAGCGGGAACTGTCTTGAATGTTTTCCACTTGTGAATATCTTCTTCACTGTAGAATGATGGAATTCATATTGTTTGGAAATGGCCTTTTAACCCTTCCCAGATTGATGGGCAGCAACAACTGTTTCTCTAACACATTGTTGCTGATGTCTTTCATGCACCCGAATGCTCCAGATCAGCAAACTGCCCAAACCTCTGCTTTTATAGAGGTGCTCACACTTGGTCATAATCAGTTAATAAAGTGCATTTGATTAGCAGCAGCTAATGAAAACTTAGCACCACAGAAATCAGAGAATTATTGAAGTCATTTGGATTGATGCAATATCAGGTGTTTCAACAAGCCAACGCTGTTATACACGGATACAGTAGATGCATAGCAGATATGATACTGAGCAGTCTGACTGACCCCGCCTCAGAAAGCCTCAGACGGCCTTGTCCTATTACGATTCAACATTTCGTTCCTACAGTTCTTTATTATTACATCCTTCTAAGCTGTCAGTAAGCAGAGAGGAAAACACAGGGAGAATAAGACTGTACATTAAAGTCAGGAATTTGGGAGTACCATCACATGAGGGGATACAGCACATAAAGACCAAATCTCTGATGCACTCACGGTGCTTACAAGATGCCACTGTCTCTCCAAGGTCGCATCTCTCCACCAAGGATGTCACGCAATCAAGACAAATAAATGAAAATCTCGCACCATCCTGAAGGGGAAAAAAAAACACAGCAAAACACTGCATATGTAGAATGGCTAAAAAAAAAAAGCAAAAATCCATATGCTATTTTATATAAATGGCCATTTTATTCTGGTATTTTTATTTCAGTTCAAGATGGCAGACTCAACATTAGTGTATTTCATATTGGGGTGAATTTTTCCTTCAGGCCAAATCTTGTGACTCAAATCCACGGCTCCAGGCGACATAGTGACCCATATATTTTGTGTGACCAGTTCCCTCCCCTGACTTGCTGTTTCAGTTCAGCTGATTGTGAGTAATGCACTTTCTCCTGATCCCTAATAGAGTCACAACAAGTTTTTATCTATAATTTGCCAGGTTTGTTATACTGTAGCTGTTTGAATGCGTAGGCACGTGCTCATCTCTTCGGTTCTTACAGAACAATTTAGGATCAAACAGGGTTAGGTTAGTAACATAGTGGCAGTAATATAATGGCAGTAGGAAAAAATTATCTTTTATAGTTGCCATTTAAAAGGAAACCCATGCAATTTATAAAAATTACAATTCACAACAATTAACTCAATCCTTTAATCCACAATGTCTGATAAATATTTTTTTTCCCAAAATGGCAACAATGGATATTTAAATATTCATGATTTTCTTTTCTTTTCTTTTCTTTTTTACAATAATTAAAAGGTTCTTCACGATACCAAAACAAGGAGCGGCCTGTGGTCATAATCTATAAAGGAATACTGTTCACTCGTGTTTTTTTCCTTGCTTTCCTGAACCTGATCCTAGAAAGGTCTGATGTCAATAAGAATATATGGAAGCAGCTATGAAATATTAAAGCCTGGTTGTAACTCCAGGAAGCACAGAAGAAGTTGTCGGCATTTAATTTCACTTCTTTGTTGAGATTTCTTCCCGAGACAGTTGGCGGCGTCAGCAGATTCTCGTCGCTGGCACGAAATTCATGGGACAAGTGTCCATGTCAGCACTTTCTCCCCCCCCCTCAGCCGGTGTGTAAAAGGACATCACACTTGTCAGCCATGGTGAGCCCAAATTATAAGGACAAATAAAATGGTGTGTCTGTAAGCAGGCTTTTTCAGAGGCGATGGGTGAATGATGGGAGAACTTGTATAGGGTTCTCACACGGGCTGACAGCTCGCATGTGTGTGTATGTAGGTGTGTGTGTGTGTGTTTTTCTACTTCTTAAGCACCCCTTTCTTCATCACACCTTTCTGCAGCTCTGATAGTTGCTAACTTCCCTTTCTGCTATCTTGATCTTTATCTTTAGTCTTCTCTTCCATGCAGGGTCCTGCTCCGTGTGGCTCCTTGTGGCTAGTTTTCGGCCGAGCATTTGGAGGATCTCGAGGATCGCTGTTGTTGTGTACAGATCAGCTGGTTGGTTTCAGTGATGGTCGCAGAAGGGATTGTCCATAGTGCTGCATTCACATCTTCTCTTTCAGAGTGTAATCGGCCACGGAACTTAGCCTTTCTCATATTCAGCATACTGTACCAGTTGCTCTTGGGGCTTGGAACCCAATCTCGGCATGTGGGGATGATGATATCGACCACCTGACCTGACGTCCTCATCGATCTCTAGTTGCAATAGCAGTTGCTTCTTGCGGATGTTGGACCATTCCAACAGTTCCCTGTTGTCATGTCTTGTCCACTATTGCCATATCCGTGTTCCAATCACTCACTTATTGTCATGTATGCTCTGGTTCCTCAAAACCTGATGCAGACCTTGTTAATCCGAGTGAATCCGAGCCTTTGTGTGAAAGCTGGAGAGCGAAGGTGTCTATGTGGGCATGCTGGTGTGCATATTTGCTTGTCTGTACTGATTCATGCTAGCATTGTCCAGACATGTTTGTGCCATCATGCATATGGAACAAAGAAATATGTGTTTTTATACCTTAAGGGGACCTACAATATTTCATTTTGAGTCCTATATATACTATTACATTGATAGGTGCTCATATTACTATTGAGCACTTATAATGACCAGAGTTTAAATTAATGATGCCAACATATGTATGAGTAACCCGCATCAGAAAAACACCAGTAATTTACATGCAGTGTACACTGACCTCTTATCTTCAAGTTCCACTGACCGTTAGTATAGAGAGATAATCTTCATGAGCCTGTGCCACCGTACTCTTATTCAATACTAGCTCACTAGTTTATAAGCAAGTACGAGGTGAGTCAGGAATTAGCAGCTGGTAGGTGTGGATTAAGGTTTTCCGCTCAGTAGACAGAGGTAGCAGAGCTATAATCCACGTCCTTCACAGGCTGCTAACCCATTCGCAGGTCTCCATACAGTACACATTCAGCAACAAACACCCAGCTCTGTCCATTAAAAAAGTTTACATTCATCAATTTTGCATGACCAAGTGGCAGGGGCCTCTCTTTCAGGTTTTACACCTGGAGTTGCTGATGTAACTGGGTGAAAATGACAGAAGAGCTGCTGCAGGTACGTATAGGATGAGATTTTATCAGAGAAAACTGTGAGAAATGGCTGCAATGTTGCAGTACCTGACTGTGGATTATGAATGCAGTCTCTGCCCGTGGCTTCTCAATCAGTTAGATGGAGCTGAAGAAGCTGTCTTCAAAAGTCTAATCCTCTCCTATTTCTATCAAAATCCTCACAGGGCATCATTATGGAGGTATTGATTTGATGACTGGCTGTGCTGAATGTCACAGCAAAGATAGCAATAATTTTCTTAGCATTTGAAGGCAGCAAAATTGGACACACACTTTTTTTTTCCCAGATCTGAAAAAAAAATAAAAAATCAACCAGGAGGCATGAGGCGCAGCATACTGTGGTATAATTATAGAAAGTGACATTACAGTCAATGTGACCTTTATTAGGATTTTTTTTATTTAAATTTTTTTATTTAAAATGTTTTAATTAACTAAAATAACCTTCCAACACATAATAAATTCTGACAGATTTCCTAAAACCTTGTTACTTATTTACTGACTAAACTACTTATTGAGTTACTGAGTTCTACAATGGCCTATTAAAAACCCCACTTCTCCTATCATTATGGAGATATTTTTTACAATAGTGCTATAAAGTTGTAACAAAACAGTGAGAATTAAGACTGACATGGAAGTATAACAAAATCATCCTCTCACCAGCCTCTTTATTAGGTTCATTAGACCACCCGATGCGGTCTTCTGCTGCTCTAACCTATGTGCTGTAAGGTTTGACACGTTGCGCATTCAGAGATGTTCTTCTTTCTACTTTGGATGTAACAAGTGTTTTGTTTTGTTTTGTTCTGAGTTATTGTTGTCTTCCTATCAGCTTGAAGCAGTCTGGCCTTTCTCCTCTGATCTCTGACATCAACAAAGCATTTTTGCCCAGAGAACTGCCGCTCACTGGATATTTTCTCTCTTTTTAAAAAATCTGTTGTTCTGTTGCAGGACTATTTGTTTCTCTAGTGGTGATTTTTATTTATTTATTTTTTTGTTATTGTTTTCTACGCTGATATGAGAGCAACAGGTCATTTTTACAGAACATCAGACTCTTTAGTTTTAATTTAATTCTATGTACCTTAACGCCACACTTATCAAATTTAGTTACAGTCACTTCAAAAGGTATCTGACCCCTTCACTTTATGCACACTTTAGAGTGTAGTCGGAGGATTATAGTTATAGTTGGGGGGGGGGACTACACTCAGTAATTCATCATGACACAGTAAAAACATGTTTTAGATTTTTTTTTCTTCATATTTCTTAAAAGGTAAAACCTGAATTCATTAATTTAAAAAATCCTTCAGACACTCAATTCATTACCTTGTAGAAGCTCCTTGAGGCAGCCATTTCAGCAGGGGTGGGCAATTAATTATCCCGAGGGGCCACATGAGAAACAGCGACTGTTGTGAAGCGCTGCACTGACAAGCTGAACTCAGTTCTGCTCAATATTTGTTTGATCTCTTTATAAACGGGTACCGGTAAAAGAAGCATGAAAGCTTGAAAAAGTGCATTAAGTTCAGGTTCAGTGTCTGAGGTGAACATGCAAAGGACAGCGGGCAGGTGAATATTTGTTCAATTTAATTCAGTTCAATTCAGTTTGATTTATATAGCACCAAATCACAACAAAGAGTCCCCTCAAGGTGCTTTATATTGTAAGGTAAAGACCCTACAACAATTACAGAGAAACATACCTTCACATATGAAGGTAGATCCAAAGAGAACCAATATCTTCTGAGGATGTCTCCCTTTGTGTGGAAAGTTGTCCTCTTTGAGAGGAGAATAAAAATCCTGCAGTGATACTGAGGGCTCTGCCAGTAGTGAATCAGACTGCAGGTCAATGAGTTCACGCTGAACATCACTGGATGCTTTATCCACACTGCAAGTGAAGGCAGATGAAATCATGTGCATTTCACTCTCAACTGTTTTGAAGTCTTCAGATTGCTTTGAAAACTAATCATGCGGGACTCCTAACGTGGACGAGTGCCAGCCGAGGCGATAAGACGATGACGCGGCTTCTGTCGCTGTTGGCAAATCAGTATTAATGTTGTTCTCCAGTCGGACTGGAAGAAACTGCAACTTTCTCGTGAAAGCTTTCACCGGGTTTGAACATTTCATGTGCAAATATGGCCCTGCCTCGCAGTTTGGTATTTACTTCATTCATTAAGGCAGTCACATCAACAGCAAATGCAAGCTCTGCTTTGCGTTTGCTGCATGTGAGAGCTCTGGAATATCCTTGCCTTTCTTCTCACAAAACTCTTGAATTTCTGCTCTAAGGTTCCGTATTCTTCCCCAGGCTAACAGCCTACTGTAGATCACCACGTTCAGTCTCACACGCCTCCAAAAATGCAGCAAACTGTCTGCGATTCAGTGCTCTTGCCAAGATGAACTTAACTGTTTTACTTGCAACATCAACAACATGCTTAATTTTTACTCACTTACTGACTTGCACGACACCGCCTGGTGTATAATACAATTCTAAAGTATCAGTTTCAGTTCTGAGTTCATTTCAGTCACTTTAGCTTACATCCGCTTCAAAAGTCCGAGATTTTTTTCCTGCCATTTTGTCCCATTTCAACCCTAGCCTATCCTAGCACGTAGTTACCTCTGTGAACAAATCTCCCTTCCACTGAGCGCATTGCTGCCAGCTCCTCTGTAATGCTCCCAAACTCTTTCGTTACATACAAAGATGAGGAACCGGGCTGTGTCGTGGACATCGCAGCGCTCGTCCAGAGCCAAGTTTCACTTGTTTTTCAAGTGAAACTCCAGATTTCCTGCAGTGTTACTGTTTGCCAGGAGAGAGGCATATTTAGATTTTTTGGGGGGGAAATCACAAAGCTGGTCCTGATTGCTCCATCCCTGGATGTGTGAAGCTTGGTAGAAAGTCCTTGTTGCAGCTTTGGGAGCAAAGGTTCTGTTCTGCATCAGTCGAGTTCTTGTATTTCTTTACATGTTTAGTCTCGTGACGGTGATTCAAATTATAATCCTTAAACAGAGCAATCTGCTCCCTACAAACTAAGCACATGGCTTCATCTAGTAAATAAATACTTAGCAGCCCATCTCTTCTTAAAAACTCTACATTCTGCATCAGTCTTTCTGTTTTGTTTTTTTTTAATGTGAGCTGACACCTTTTGGAGCTAGCAAACTCACATCTCTCATTAACATCTGCTCCAATTTAGAGTGAAGCAGCATTTGCTTCCACACACATATGTAATTTAAAAAAATAGCATCCATCTTCAAAATAAAAGCAACAAAGTTGTGTTGTTGTGATTTCCCGCAAAGCTGCAAAAAACAGTAACCCGTTCTCTGACGGGGAGTTTATTAAAGAGTGTCAGGTGGCTGAAATTGGACAACCTGCACGATGTACTCTTATTTATATGTGAATCCTAATTTCCCATTGATCTCACACGGACCGGTCAGGGACAACTGGAGGGCCAGATGTGGCGTGCAATGCCCAGATCTGCAGTACACACCGATGTATTCTCAGCTAAGTCTCTGTGGGGTTTGCACACATCAATCTGGGCAGTTTATCCTATGATCCCCGATGGATCATGTCTGCTTTGTCAGATTTAGAGGGACACATCTGGAACCTGATTGATGGATGGCTTGTTAAATGGTCCTCATTCTAATAAGTTCTACCATCTTGGCAGACTACTTCTAGAGCTCCACTAGAGAAATCAGTGGACTCCTGATCATCTAACCAGTCAAGGACTTATTTGCTAAGCTACTCATTTGGTAGGGAGTGTGCTCGCGGTTTCAGACAATCAATTTTGCAATTTTTGAGCCCACTGTTGTCCTGGGAACACTCAAATCTTTAGAAACTGTGTTACACCTTTGCCTCGTTGCCACAGTTATATCTCATAGGACTACGAGAGTGGACTTATACACAAAGGTTTGTGTCCTTCCAAACAGTTTATTCAGTTTACCACACCCAGAGTTCAGTCAGCTTCTAGATGCCTCTTAAAGATGAGTAAAGCAACAGGATGGACCTGACCCAAATGCCGAGTGCCACAGCCTCGAGCGGATTTTGTAAATACAGTCTGAGATTTTTAAGCAATTTGCAAAAATTTTCTAAAAACATGTCTTCACTGTGTAATGACAAATTATTGGGTGTATATTAATGGGGATGCCAAAACACTCCTTCTGCCTTTGCATAGTTAATGAATAAAAGTATTAATAAAAAAAACTCCTCCTAACAACAACGTGCAACACATGAATCAGTTGCTAACAGGCAATGCTTTATGAAAACTGATCTGCGCTCAGTGAATTCTCTTTGGATTTTAGTAAAGGTTATAAAAGTAGGAAGAGGAAAGAAAAGGGGAAGATGGTGCATTCCCACAGTGAACAATGCACAGTCTGTTCCTTCAAACTGTCATATATTGTGCAAAAGTCACGAGCCACACTTCATTACTTTACATTTTGTTTCCAAGGAGCCAGACTTTCTTGCATTTTTACATTATTTTATTTTATTTTTTTTTAAATTGTCTCTAGGCTTTCTCAAGCTCTTTACAAGCTCTTCTTTGGCCATTGGCTACTTTTTCACCCATTTTCAGTCCAGACCTTGTACCTGACCAGGCACCTAGCTCAAGTGATGAACCAGTGTTCACATAATAGACAACTTAGCAAAGACCCACTTTTAAATTACATCTTTAGGCACTTTGTTGCTAGCAGCTTGTCATAAAAAACATAATTTGTTACAATTTCTTTAGTTCAAGCTACTTAAAAAGCTTTCAACAGCAGATGAACAGTATCTGAAAGTCATGTCCTTAAGAAATAGGAAAGAATCCAGCAAAGACCCGAGACAGTACCTGAAAAATGCATTTGGCCCTTCAGTTGATCCATCTACTGTTCACTCAGTGGTGTTGGGAATCTTGTCAACACTGATGACATTATGAATACAGAAAAGTACCATAAGATTTTGATCCACCATGCAATACCATCTGGAAAGCATCTGATTGGCAAGAGCTTCATGTTTCATATCTGGATAGAAAAACACACAGTGGAACACTGTTAGTCGTGGATTGGCCTCCCCAGAGCTGAGACATCAACATTACTGAAGCAGTGTGGGGTCATCTTGACAGAGAGCGGAACAAAAAGCAGCCAACATCCAAAGAAGAGCTTTGAATGTCCTTCAAGAAGCCCGGAGAACTATTCCTGAAGACTGCTTAAAGAAATGACACGAAAGCTGCCTCAGAGAGTTCAGGCTGTGCTGAAGAATAAAGATGGTCACACCAAATATTCACTTTCAGCTCATTAGAATTGAGCAAATAGTTTTTGCCTTATATGCTGCATTTCCGTGAGTGTATGAGCATGTTTTAATAAATCACTGCACCTATTTCCCATTTTCCTGGCAAAATATTTAAAGAATCAGGGGGGCTCGAGACATTTATACAGTACTTTAAATGTGTGATTATACATGCTGCGTAGCTTAAATGGCATTGCTTTTGAAGGCTTATGTGGAAATACGTTTTGGCTCTTCTTCACCACTGATTTTGTTCAAATGAGTGCAGTGAAACATATTTTAAATGCCCAAAGTGTTAATATTCTACTGACAGTGCACCCTTTTCCACAGGTACTTTATTGAAAATGCTGAAAGAAAGCCGTTAGGTATTTCACGCACGCAGAAATTCGCTTTTTGTTGAGCAGATTGACATTTGGGTGATGTCAATAATAACGCAGCAGCAGTGACAACAACACCTTAATGATTCAGTGAGCTTTTGAACTAACTAGTGTAAATCAACAATGGCAGCTCTGAGCAGCTCTGGGGAACAGTGTGGCTTTTGAGCTGCGAGGTAATATATCTGTTTTAAATAAGTAATCTTAGCCGTGTAGGTGGGCTCGCACTTCGCGGTGGGAAGCCTTCTGTATGCGTTAGCATTTGTTAACATTCATTTTGTAGTGATGGAAACATTCTTTTTTTATTTTTTATTTTTTTTCCAGAGCGAGGCTGCCTCGCCACAGAAGAACTTTTGCCATCTACCCGAGATGCTTTTGATCCGAGCAGAGTGAACGGGGTATTTTGTATGATTTGCTTGTTTCAGTGCATGCTTTTTGCATGCATTTCTGCTCATCCTTTCCTCTACACATAATTGCAAGACATGGCAACACGGCTCAAAAACGCAGCACCTTTGTGAAATATAAAAAAAAAAGAGAGAGAGAGAAGGAAAAAAAATGTGATGTGCGTCTGAAGAAACACTACCTTATCTCAGAAACACTGGAGGCAGCTTGTCAAGCTTCTGATGTTTTATATTCAGGGGTAATATCTGGATTCAGATGAACAGAGGAACCCAGGTGTATCTGGCCACTGTCTGTGCAGGATTCAATCAAAGCCAAGTCAGATTTGTTCCATTTTCCTTTTCCTTTGCTCCCTTGCTATTTCTCTTAATTTCACTTCAATTCACTGCGCTCTATTGGCATGAATGATAGATGAGCAGTGCTGCTGCAGCATCCAACAATAAACAGTTTTTGACCATTTGTATGATGGTGTGTGTTGATATATGTGTGTGTGTCTGTACGTGTGCGATGCATATACTATGTATTGATTTTTTTTTTCACCAGCCAGATGTCTTTGTTGTAGCTTCATTTCCATATTTACTTTTTGCCTATCTTCTCCTGTGAGACATGAAATCGCATCTGAAACAAATTATCATGATTTAAACCAGCTTCGGCGTGTAGTTCTTCTGCAGCATAGTTTTCCTTTGTTTTTCGCCAGCTTTAAGAAATCTATACTTACAATCTGTGCTGGCATTCCTTTTTTTTTTTTTTTTGGAAAAAAAGAGGTGCCCCATTCATTGAGTCTGAGAATTCAGAAGAAGAATAATTTTTGCAAAGATGCTTTAAAATTTGTGTCATAAAATAATTTAAGCTCTCAATTGTGTCTTATGGCCATGTTTCTTTTTTTTTTTCTCCTCTTCTTCTTTTTCAGTGTTGTGAGCACGATGGGGGGGGGGGGGGGCTATCACCTTCTCAGGTTAATTTAGAGGTTATCTTCTTTTTGGGCCAGGGTCTTCTTACAGTGGAGAACATTTTCCAAAGATCCCCTCACAATCCCGACTCCAATTTAGCTGATCCTGACTCAGAGTCATCTGACAATGTGGAATGACTCCATGCTCGCCAGCTTGCTTGCTGGCTAATGACCCGTTATTAGCAGGAAGGATCTGTTGCACCCTGAGAGACATGAGACAAAGAAAGGATGGACTATTTTTTTTAATTGGTGTAAATGGTCCCCATCTGCATAGAATCACTTTTTAATAATACAGCACAATGTTATGTTATGATTTAGAGCAAATTATTTTGCAGACCCCTTGAGTCTCTAGACCCCAGTTTAAGAACCACCGATTTAAGCAACAATTTCACGCTAATGAAGACACAATTCTAAACATATGCAATACCGCCTTGAGTCTTCTTTCTTTGCATTTTGCATCCAAGGAGTCAGACTTTCCTGCAATCTTTTTGAAAGTGGCGTTGAGCAGTAGTTCTCCAGGCTTTCTGAAGGTCTTATAGCAATTCAGAGGTTTTTTGTTGTTGTTGTTATTAAGCCACTTAACACTAACCATGAATCATTCAAGCATAAAAAAGGGCACCGAACTCAAGAGATGAACCTGTGTTGTGTCTAGACATAACAGGCAATATAGCAAAGAAATGTATTGCTGTTAGCGGCCTGTTGCAAAAACATTGTTTGTTCTCATTTCTTTAGCTGAATCCACAAAAAAGAAAATGCCAGAAAGAACACAGTTTGACAGCCACATGGTGCTTTTTCACTAACAAGGTAATTCCCAAAGAGCTATTAGCCAAAAAAACTTGAAATATCTTGGAATAGTGTGCAATGTGTCCTTAAAAAAAATCTGAAGAAATCGGACAAGTCGAGGCCAAAGCAAGAAGTAAAAACTGTCTATCTAACCTAAAACAGTATCTATAGCAGATGAGCAGTATCTGAAAGTCATGGCCTTAAGAAATAGGAAGAAAAATCCAGCAAAGACCTGAGAGATACATCTGGCCCTTCAGTTGAGCCAGCCACTGTTCACTGAAGCCTCATCAGAAATGGTCTCAGTGGAAGGGCACCTGTCAAGAAGCCATTCTTAAGGAAGGGAAACGGGGAGAAAAGGCTGAAGTGTGCTAAATTACACAAGAACTGAGACAATGATCCCAAACACACTGCCAAAGTAAAAAAAAAAAGAAAGAAAACTGGATAGAAAATGGAACACTAGCAGTCATGGACTGACCTTCCCAGAGCCCAGACCTCAACGTTGTTGAAGCAGTGTGGGATCATCTTGACAGAACAGAAGGCGGCCATCATCCAGAGAAGAGCTTTTTAAGCCTGGAGAACTGTTCCTGAAGATGGCTTAAAGAAATTACAAGAACGTTGCCTCAGAGAGTTCAGGCTGTGTTGGTGGTCACACCAAATATTCACTTTCAAACTCATTAGAATTGTACTTATAAACTGAATTTCCATGTATATTCTAATAAATCACTGCACCTATTTCCCATTTTCCTAGCAAACTATGTAGAAATGAGGGTGGCTCTATATACATATATTTTTAATTAGCTAGGATATTTTTCTGATATTACATTTTTAACATTTTTTAAGCAGTATTTCTAAAGCAAGCCTTTTAATTGTAATCGAGCTTCTTCTGCTGCTCTGTTCGTATTTTTACTTTTGCTTTGTAAATTTTTTACCTCTACTGGCTAGAGGTAGTCTGGGTTTTTTTTATGGGGTTTTTTTTTTTATGTTATGTGGGTTAACCACTCCTTAAAATACCAAACATTTCTGGCCTGAATGAGAGGAAGTTCTTCATCCAGCCATGCTTTTTGGTGCACATTTGCTTCTCTGTGTGCTTGTGATCACACTTTGTTGGGAGGGGATTGGATTTTCTCTCTCCATTTGGGCCACCAGTGATTAGATGAGTATATGTCTGAGAGTTTAATCCTTGTTGGAAGGAGCACCAAGTTGCATGTGGCTTGCTCACACACGCACACAAACACACACATACACACACACACACACGCTCACAGTTTGAGATCCAGATGTATCTTTTTTTTTAAGTTCTGCATCTGCAGGGAGGCATGTGGCCCTCATGGCACAGGCCCAAGCAGCTTATTGATGGGCAGATTTAGTCCCCATTCATTTCACTCAGACATTTCCTTTGTCAGGCCCCTCACCCTCTCTTTTTCACTCTCACAACACACACACACACATACACAAACACACACATTATGTGTCAGATGATGCCAGCAGGGGTTGGAAGCTTTGTGCAACAGGCCACAGAGAAACGATAATGTCTTTTAAACACGCTGTAACATAATCCTGTCTCTAGTTTTCTTGTGTCTTCTTCTAATTCTTCTCCTTCTTTCACATATTTTCAAAATAACAGTCGATGGACCGAATTGACAGAATGCGGAGCACATCAAGGAATTTTGGTTTGTAAATCTGCCCCAGACAGAAGGACAGAGTGGTTTTAGCATAATAATGCAGCTCTCTACTGTACATTAATATTCATATTTGCAGACTCTGTTGCTGCTCTGACAACTTGCACCTGCCAGACATCAGTGTCAGAGAAACAGCCCGAGTGAGCCTTTGCACGTTGGTGCAGTCATTCAAAAATAATCTGGCTAGTCTTCTGCTTTTACCTGTAACAAAAACTCACTTTACTCACTTTGTAGCTGCCTCGTCTCTACTGAAGGGGTTAAAAATGAAAGAGGTAAAACTGGATAAATACATTTCACAGTGGTGGTTTGTTTTGTTTGGGATTTTTTTTTCTTCCCCTTTTGCTGATTTACCAATCTGCTTTCAGCTGTTATAACTTTATCTCCATCTGTTGCTGAAGCAGTTTGTGAGTGATTTATCTAACAGCTTCCTGAAACATGGATGAAGGACTTAAGATACAGAGAGGTAAGAAATGCTTATTAGTGTCCAAATTTGCTCATAAACAGAAAACATCGTAAACATTTACTGAGAATATAACTTCATGATTCAGAAAAAAACTGGATTGAGTTCTTTCTTTCTGCAGAATGCATAAAATTATGTAAAAAAAGAAAGTACATCCTCTTTTATTTCTAAGGTTTTATCTCATCAGGACATAAAAAAAACTCATCTGGTCCACAGCAGGTCTTAAATTTACTTAAATACAACCTGTTACACTGTGTCATTATTTATTGAACAAAAATTCAGCCAAAATGCAAAAGCAATGTGTAAAAAACCTCCCAGGGTTCAGTAGCTTGTTGAAGCACCTTTAGCAGCAGTAACTTGAACCAATCATTTTCTGTGTGACTTCATCAGTCTCTCACACGGTTATGGAGGAACTTTTGTCCCACTCTTTGCAATGTTGCTTCAGTTCACTGAAGTTTGCATGTATTTGTTTATGCACAGCTCTCTTAAGGCTCCACCACTTCGTTTCAATCAGGTGGCGGTCTGGACTTTGATTGGATCATTGCGACACCTTTATTCTTTTCTTTTTCAGCCATTTTGCTGGAGATTTGCTGCTGTGCTTGGGATCATTGTCCTGCTGAATGACCTAATTTGGGCAAAGCTCTAGTGTTGGACAGATGACCTCTTGTTTAACTCTAGAATTCTTTGATATACAGAGCAGCCTAATTCATCACCCCTCTGTCACTGTGCTGCCAGTTAGTATGAGGTGTTTGTGCTGATAAGCTGTTTGGTGGTGCTGTACGTTATAGCCAAACATCTCTGTTTTGGTCTCACCTGTCCAGCGGACACTGTTCCAGAAGTTCTGTGATTTGTTCAGATGCAGCTTTGCAAACCTAAGCAATGCTGCCATGTTGTTTTAGATAGAAAAGGCTTTCTCCTGGCAAACCTTCCAAACAAGCCACTGTACTGTCATAAACTTTAACATTTCACATGCTAAATGAGGCCTGCGGGGTCTGAGGGCTTTGCACAGTCTGACCTTGGGGTGATTTTGCTAGGACATCCACTCCTGGGAAGATTGGCAACTGTCTTATTTTATTAACCCTGCTAGAATAAATGCGGCAGGCAAAACAGCTGGTTTGTTTTAGCTGTTCTAATAACATACTTCCGAACATAAATCCCACCTTACATGTTATCATGTGACCCTTTGTTTGCTTGTTTATTAATTAGAAAGGATCTGTACGATCAGTTTGCTACGCTGTTGCATTGTATCGCATTAGATTAAAGTGCATTTGTTAAATGGTGCATTGCGACCTCTCAGCTGAACATCTCAGTTGTCATGTGATGTGAGCCGCTTCAGTCAAATCAAAAGATTTACATGTTTTGATATGAAAAAAAAAAAAAAAACATTGCACAGCCAGTGTCCTTAAAGAAAATGCTGTTTCATAGCCAGCGTTTCTTTGTGCTCAAGCCTGTCTTCATGCCACAGCAGCTGTCTTCCAGTGCGACTCATGCATCCTCTGGCTCCACCATCCTGTTACTCATAGCATTCCAAACCCCACAGACACACACACACACACACACACACACACACACACACATACACAAACACACACTCATAGCATCTTACTCATTTCATCCCAAATACAAGGCCTGCTCAGGTCACATTTCATCACACACACGCCACAGAGAACAGAAAAAAAAGCAGCAGTACAGGGTTACTGAAGTTCTTCACTGCTTATTTACATTTTCTTTGATTCTCTCTTTCTCCTGGAGAATTTTCTTCATATTTAATGAAAAGGTCTGGAGTGCTATGAGATTACAGTGAAAAAAAAAAAGCAGCCAGCTTTTTAAATAACACAAGATCTATTTTGTGCATTCAAATTTGGTCTTTGTTCCATTTATTCTGAATTTCTGTCCCTCTCCCAAACATTTTATTTAACCAATTAATCTGTACATATAACTGCTGGAGAGACTTCTTACATCCTGACAGAAGCTGAGATTGATGGGAAGAATTGTCTCGCATCCTTCAGGAGGGGGAAACAAGGGGCTCGGTGTTTGCCATTTCACTGAGAAACAAAAGCAAAGGTGATTGCTGCAGTATTGGAATTGGGAAAGGGAAGAAATGACAGTAGGGATTCGGGATATCATCAGAGGCCAAGTGGAACAAAAGGTGGCTTTAGAGGGTTTGCAGATGAAGAAAGGCTGTGTTTATATTACCGTGCAGACTTTCTGTCCCCATACAATCACACTTTGCCTGTGTTTTAATCTATACGCCACAGATGATGACGGATCTTTGTTATTTGGCAGCCTGTCTAACATGACACTTTTTATTGCGACAGAGACAATGAAAAATAGTTGGCTCCTCGCGCAAATGTCTAGCTTGTTCTCAGAGGTGAGCGTCACACACAATTAGTATGCAACCAAGACACCTCAATGTGGCCGCAATTTGAATAGAGAAAATGAAAGTTGTGGAAAATATGATGTGTTTTCAGAGTCCCGGGAGAAAAGAGCTAATATGCATGTCAGTCAAGCCCACCGGCAGCAGATAAAGCCGAGCAGCCATTTTATGCCTGAGAGTGAGTAAAAGATTGGTGTGAGCTAACTGACCAGATGCTGTTTTCAGAGTCAGTGACCTTCAAACAGAGATTTATGCAGAGCAAAGGAGTGTGAGAGAAGGAAACTGTGATTCTCATTTGTCCTGGATGTCATTCACATTGGGAATGGAGTGACACTTCAATTAACTCCCCGTCCTCAACAAAGTTTACCTTGGTCTTCAGAAAGGCGCAGCCTTTCAGCTCATCCTGCAGGATTAGCCAATCATATTTCCAATCTCAGACCTGTCACCGTGGTGTCGCTATGCGGCAGCTGGTAGTCATAATGACAATCTATTCTTCAAAAAGTGAAGAGGTGTTTTCTCCTCAGATTTTCCTAAATTTGGCACAGTAGTCGTGCTCTTTCACAGCTACTGCTTGTGTTTGTTCACCTTAAATCATTCTTTTGTTTACGTGTTCATCCATTAACCTGCATTGATTTGATGTATTTCTGTTAATCTGTCTCTCCATCTGATATTTTTTGTTCTGGTGTCTCAGTTAGAAATATATATTTTTTAATGTTTTGTGAAATTTGTGTTGCTTTGTGGACTAGGATCTCCGGTCATTCAGAAGCTGAAATATTCCAGATGTGAGATGGCCAACCAAAACTCGTGTCCCAGAGACTCCTCCACAGCCTGGAGAAGGATTTCTGCACTTAAATGGATCTCTGTTCAACCTCTTCCACTCTCACGGGGATTTAAAAAAATATATAACAGAAGCTTATTTGAAGAAATTCACTGGGGAATCTTGGGATTTCAGTGAAGGAGCAAATATGGATCAGTGGAAACTCACATTGTTCCAGATGTTGCAGCAAGGCTGATTTGGCCCACATCTTCTCCCCGCGCTTCTTGAATTCAGCAACAAGAGACATCTGCTGTATGTAGGCGCAGTTTGGCTCTGAACTGTCCCGTGATGGACTCTGTGATTGTTGACAAAGACTGTCACTGCCTCTGCTGCAGCTGAATCCACAATGATGCAGTGTATTCTCTGCTGCTTGAGAAACAATATTTGTCTATATCAGAAAAGCATTGTTACCACCACAAGAATCAGGATAAGTTGGCAATTATGCAGCCAGAAAAGGATATGTTTATTTTTTGCTTGTTGTCTTCTTTACTGATCTTACTGTGGCTTTCTCAATCACTGGCACGTCACCCTTATAAGAGTACATATACTTAACAGCAACATGCAACTACTGTAAGAGTAAGAAATGGTAATATATCTCATTTCTTAACTCGTCTGGAGCAGCCTTCCCCATGTGCCTGCTGTAGAAGAATGTACAGTGAAGAGCAGTGGTGCATTTTTACAGAAATTGTTGTGGACAGTAGCATACTCACCCACAGAGGAGCACGCTGAGCCCCTAATGTAACATGAGAAGCATTATAAGAAGAGCAGGATCCACTATTTTTGGTCCCTGCCTGATTCTCACCTTAAACCCGGCTTTAAAAAGCAGGTAAATTGAAAGTTGAGGTTTATCGTTGAAAGGTTTACTCGTGCTTTTCTCTGAAGTGAGTGGATGGACATAATAATTCATGTGACTATAACTGCAGAGCAGAGGTATATGTCACCATTGCCTTTATATTATATACTCATTTACATGTATACTACTTCAGTGGCTCTGAAACACATTTTAACACGTTTAAACAATCAAGTTGTTTTTTTTTTTAACCACAATGAGGTAATGTTGTCTTGAGCAGCAAAGCAGTGATGGCGAGCGAGCTGTTGTAAAGCTGTGGATTTTTTTTTTTTGTTCATGCAACTAGTAATAGCAAATGTGCAAAAGATTTCAGATGCAAGATCAGGGACGGCTGAGCAGAGAGTCACTTGTCATAAACAGGACACTAGTAATGTCACACTTGAAGTATTTACTTCCCCTTCTCACATCTTCTCCCTTCTTTTTGTCTCTTCTCTTTTCTGTTCACCGGTATTGCAATCAAACGATAACAAGCAGCCTCAGTTAAAGTTGCACATAACATAAAAAGTGATAATGT
Organism: Cichlasoma orientale; assembly: GCA_034780415.1. Lineage (NCBI taxonomy): Eukaryota > Metazoa > Chordata > Actinopteri > Cichliformes > Cichlidae > Cichlasoma > Cichlasoma orientale. The sequence continues at coordinate 2,366 of JAVDPK010002495.1, read as the reverse complement.
TTACACAAGAACACTGATCACTTTAAGATCCTTAAAATAAACTTCTCCCTTGCCTCCTATATCTAAAATTTATTACCAAACAACAAAGAACTCTCCTATGTTAGACTTGCGTCACATGAGAGGCTAGATGATCAAAAACCACTGAGTCACACAGATCCAATATAGTTCCCTTTTTTCCATCTGATTCAAGGTGTCATCCTGTGCGTGCAACACAGTCTCATTCCAGCTGATGCAAACACAACAAATATTATTCTCTCTGTAGCCTTTCCATGGTAGGACATGACTCCTCGTCATTACACACCTTCAAATGTGCGTCTGTGGTCATGAATATAAATTTAGGGCTTCATAAAGAAATGAGTCTCAACAACAGCATCTAATAAGATTATTCATACTGTATATCAACCAAGACATGCATGAATAAATATAATTGAAAGACATGGAGCAAAGGTAAAAGAGAGGAAATGACAGACAGGAGAAGTATTGTAAAGAGATGGAGAGATGGAGGCAGCATGAGCTGTGAGCTGAATACCGAGCTTCAAGATGAAAATAAAACAGTTGCTTCTTGTTGGAGTAGATGAGTCTTAACCTCGTGTCTCAAATTAAACAGATTTATTTTTTTGGCTTTAATTTTTCAATGTGCCTTTTATGTAACCAAATGCTTTTTAGTCACCTTCATAGAAATACAGTCATGGTAAAAAGCAATTCCATCCATCCATCCATCCATCCATCCATCCATCCATCCATCCATCCATCCATCCATCCATCCATCCATCCATCCGATTCATTCCATTCCATTCCATTCCGTTCCCTTCCGTTCCCTTCCGTTCCCTTCCGTTCAATTCAATTCAATTCAATTCAATTCAATTTATACAGTGCCAAATCACAACAAACAGTCGCCTCAAGTTGCTTCCATCAATCCACCAATTTTCTTCCGCTTAATGGGGGCTGGGTCATGGAGGCAGCAGCCTAAGCAGAGGAACCCAGACCTCCCTCTCCTCAGCCACCTCCTCGAGCTTATCCGGGGGATCACCAAGACTTTCCCAGGCCAGCCAAGAGATATAATTTCTCCAGCAGGTCCTGGGTCTACCCCAGGGCTACCTTCAGGTGGGACATGCCCAGAACACTTCACCCAGGAGGCATCTTAGTCACATGCCCGAACCACCTCAACTGACTCCTTTCAATGTGGAGGCGGTGTGGCTGTACTCTGAGCCTTTCTCAAATGACTGCACGCTTCACTCTATCTCTAAGTAATAGGAGAGACACCCTTCAGAGAAAGCTAATTTTGGCTGCTTGTATCCACAATCTTGTTCTTTGGGTCAGAAAGTTTGTGACCCTAGGTGAGGGTAGGGATTTAGGTAAACTACTAAATTGACAGTTTCAAACAGTTTTTAGTTTTATCAATTAGGTGTACCTAATTATTCACACATTGCTTCAGCATTTTGACTTAACTTTTGTTGACATGGTATGTTATGTAGTTGATCTGAGTTTGAATTTACTTAATTTTAAAACCTGCTAAAGACAAGTTTTTTTTTATGTCCTGATACATAAAACCTTAGAACAAAAAGAGGGTGTATTTTCTTTTTTCTTTTTTTTTTTGCATTGACTCTAGCTGGGCAATTTACGAATGCAAATGTAATGCAATGTAAAGTAAATGTAATGCAAATGCAAATGTAATGTACTGCTAATTGAAACAGTAATCATTATATTACAGATTACTGAACAATTAATTGCATCCACATTAGTTTAAGCAGCCCAGCTTCCTTAAGTTACATAAAAATGTGATGATGACCACATCTCACATATTTAAATACAAAATGGGTCATTGCAATTTAGTATGCTGCCAGCCTACAATTTACCTAAATGTATTTATTGACTAACAGCAGACAGCTAATTTACTGTTAGCCCCATTTCTGACCTTGGATTAGTGAAGCTGTGTGCAGTCACTGTGACTAATGTTTAGCTAACCCGTTTTGTTTATTGGGTTTTAAACATTGGTTTTTACCCCAAGCAAACATTTCATCTTCTTTTCCCTTAAGAGTAACATGCAGAGCGCTCTGAGAGAGGTCATGGCAAAAGACCAAGCAGGAGGAGTCACTGGTAGATTAAAAAAAACAAAAACAGACTGGACAAAGATATAGCTAACCCAACAAAGGCAATATAAGGGGAAGCCTATGCAGTATATAGAATGCCCCACAAGGTAACATCCTCATATTTATCTGCTATTTGAACATCTTCTTTAATCATATTTTGTAACTTCAACTGAGGCTTTCCTTAAAACATTTCTGCATTTAACTAACACACACACACACACACACACACACACACACACACACACACACACACACACACACACACACACACACACA
>JAVDPK010002494.1:341220-356833 GCA_034780415.1 Cichlasoma orientale | reverse complement strand
TGCCCCCTCCAATATGGCGGTGACGTAGGCATACGTAGGCAGCGATCAATGCGGTATCTATGTATATATATCTATGGCTTTGGCCACCTTCTTATACTTGCGAATGTAGGAGCAGATTCAAACAAAATTTTAAAATTGCCTAAATTTCAGTATAAATAAAAATAAAGGACTTTATCTTCATTAAGAAGTTTTCATTTTGTTTTATACACAGTATTATGTGTCAGTGCTCTGTATTTAGTTTCAGGTTTGAAGAAAGTGCCGTCGGGTAATCGCAGGTTGCATTTTGAGCACACTGATGGAGAACAGGCGAGGCTTTCAGGTTAGTTACGCGATGGCCGCTCTCTCAACAATGTCAGGATTTTAAAGCGAAAACAATGACTCCGTCGCTCACAGAGGCGTGTTGCTGTTTTGACTAACTATCGGAATGGTAGTGGTATCGTTTTAGCTCATCGGGTTTGCGTTAAAGCCGGGCCGGAGGTAAGCCGTGTCTGTTAGGGACTCAGTGTTTTTCTTGTTCGTCTCCTGGGCCTGGCTGGAGCTGCCTACACTGTAGCGGCGGGTTGCTACTTTCGGATGAGCGGGCAGTAGGTCTCGAAGAGGAGAGGGGTCTGAATTTAAGCAAACTGAAGGTGAAACGAGTCAACAGAGCCTCGCAAAGAGGCACGTAACTGGTAAAAATTGATCGATGTGGGTTGAGGGACACGAAGAGCACAGTTTTAACTCCTAGCGTGATGTTCTTGCTAGTTAGCATTAGCTTACGGTATCGTTGACTTGCCCTAGCTAAAGCGAGAAGGCATAACTAATTTACCATCGCGATGCTTTCACCTGAGGTAAGAGAAACGGATAGGTGGGCGTTTTACCGAATACTTCGGAAGCGTAATTCAATGCGTTTAACGTGAAATCTGTCATGATGCCGGAAAGCAGCACAGTTTGCATTTTGTTGGTTAGCCGTTGCTAACAGCAGGTGGCTAGCTGAAGTATATGGTCAGTGACGTAACGGTGATCATTGTTTTGACAGCACACGGCATCATATCCGCGCCTAACACCGTTCCCATCACTATCGTGTTTAATCTATTTATTTTGCCCCTACAAGAAGAAGTATAATTGTTAGATTAATGTCCGAAAAGTTCATGGTTAGCAGCTGATGTGACGCAGCTCGCTAGTCTGTCAGGTTACCATACAGAGTGCCCACAGGCTGTAATTACTGCAGCGTTTTATATCAGTTTGGCTTTATTCCGCAGAGAATTGTTTTAAAGTTTCCCTTTCTGTACTGATATCCTGTAATTTCCCCCCCGTTCTTCTATCAGTAGCTTCTGCACTGTATGTGTAATGGTGGTCTTCCTTTGTCATTCAGTCGTAGGATGGATCCAGACGGTGGGGCAGATTCACAAAAAGCTGTCAGTTTGCAGTGGAAAAGCTACAAACTCGTCCAGGACCCAGCCATTAGGCGTGTCACCCAGAAAATCTACAGATATGATGGAGTGCATTTCAGTGTGCCAGTGAGTTCATGTTCATTTTTTTTTATTTTATATTCCATCTTCTCAGGTTTTATTCTTATGTTGCAACCTGTTTATTTTTTTTCCCCAGGACTCTGGATTTCCACCTGTGGGAGAACTGCGGGACCCTAGACCCCGGAGATTGTGGTCCAGGTATACAGAGCTGTCCCTGCCAGTGCCAAAGTTTAAGGTGAGAATACTTGATCAGTGCTCATTTTACACATCTCACGAGCTTTGTCTTGAATGTCTTTTCACTGATCTTTTCACTTTTCATCACAGCTTGATGAGTTCTATGTGGGTCCCATACCTCTCAAGGAGGTGACCTTTGCTCGACTCAATGACAACATCAAGGAGCCCTTCTTGGCAGAAATGTGTGCCAAGTTTGGGGAGGTGGAGGAAATGGAGATCCTGTTTCACCCCAAGACTAGAAAGCACCTGGGCCTGGCCAGAGTATTGTTCACCAGCACCAGAGGAGCCAAGGACACAGTCAAGCAACTGCACAACACCTCTGTCATGGGGAACATTATTCACGCTCAGTTGGATATAAAAGGTACGTTAACATGCCTCTTCTGTGGCATCTGATGCACACTGTTACAGTGATGCTTTATATAGTTTTCTTTAGAAAAATGGGAAATGATAAAGCAGTATAAACAGGAGACTTTGACTTATAACTTTCTTTAAAACATTTGCATTGAACAGAGAGTGGATGTCCTGCAAAATCTTCTAAACATCTTATTTAAAATTTGTAATAACAGTTGTTTAACGAAATAACTCGACTTTTGAAACATTATTAATTTCTTGGACTTTTAAGGTAAATGGTATTTCTTGTTCTATTTAGACATCTCACAAGTAAAGTGTTTCCAGATAGCTCGGTTGGGTTTACTGCTCTTGACATTGCAGTTTGAGCTGAACTAAACCTGTCAGAGCATTGATGGGGGAGTGAGATTAGGGTTTTAGACAAGGATAGAAGACAAAACAAAAGCATCACTGCAGAAAATTAATTGGTTTATCTCAGTTATCTTGTCTCTCAAATTTTTGAATTCATATTTGAAATTGAGTTTGAATTTCAAACAATTGTACAGTCCAACCCTGTGCCTGATTCTGGTTAAGCATAATGATGCGATATGTGTGCCAGTTCATTATTTAATTTAAGAAACAGCCGAGTTACTGAAAGAAACTTTTTTCATGTCTTCTTTTGAGCAACTCCTCAAAACGGATGACTTGCTAACCAACAAAAAGAATCAAATGAGATTTAAAAAACAAAACACTTAAGCTGTAGTTGAAACTAAAGAAGTCTTTAATGGAAACCTTATTAGATGTAAATGGTTTGTATCTTGTTGATCCAATTTGCATTTATCTTCCTGTGACTCTTGTTTTTATGCAGGCCAACAGAGGCAGAAATATTATGACCTGATAGTAAACGGGTCCTACACTCCTCAGACAGTGCCCCTGGGAGGCAAGGCTTTGACAGACAGACTTCAGCCGCAGGCTCCAACACAGCCACAGCCTGACACGGTATTGTGACTGCACAGATGTCTCCTCACTTATTTAATGATCATCTAAAGTCTTAATGGCAATCGGAATTAAAATTCATTTAATTTCATATATTTTTGCATAGCCATCAGAAATCAGGCGGAGGCTTTCCAGTGAGCTTGCAGTTTTGGCAGCAGGGGTCCAGGCCCTCACATCGGGAAACGTCACACCTTGTTCTGCAGATACTGGCTTTGGTGATCAGCGTCTAGACACGCCCCCCTCCTCTATGGCAGGTCCTTACACCCCGAGCTCCACTGCTTCATCTCAGGGTGGTGGAGGAACACCTTACAGCTCCAGATCTGGGACCCCTTTTTCACAAGACTCTGGCTATGCTGGCGGAAGGTTAGTTGTGAATAATTAACTGAAAGAAAACTACTTAAATAAACTTTACCTTAAGTCACTATTCTGGTTTTGATTTCAAGCACTCTGCAAAAGTCTTGAGGCACCCCTCATGTATTTATATTTTACTAGTAAAATGAGAAATAGTTGCAGCAGTTCATTGAAATGTGCAAACATACATGAAAATTTAATAAACAAGGCAAAAACAGAATTTGTTCAATTCTAATGAGCTTCAAAGTCAGTATTTGGTATGACCACCTTTACTCTTCAACATAACCTGAACTCTTGTCATTTATTTAAGTAGTCTTCAGGAATAGTTCTCCAGGCTTCTTGAAGGACGTTCAAAGCTTTTATTTGGATGTTAGCTGTCTTTTGTTCCTTCACTGTCTCCTCAGTAATGTCAAGATCCAGGCTCTGGAGAGACCAGTCTATGACTGATAGTGTCCATTGTGGGTTTTTTTTTTTTTTTTTTGCTTTTAATGTCTTTCACTGCATTGGCAGTGTATTTGGGATCATTGTCATGGTTTAAAATGAAGCTGTTATCTGACACTTTACACATGGTAATGCATGGTAGGTCAAAATCTGGTGGTATTTTTCTGCATTCAGAATTCTATCAATTTTGACAAGATCATTGACACCACTGGCTGCAATGCAGCCCCAAACCAACCACCTCCATACATATTGACGATGATTGCAACCAGAAATTTCACTTAATAAGACCCGTTGCCAATGATTTTCAGTCCAGTACTTGTGTAATTTGGGACACCTCAGCATTTTCTCCCTGTTTCCTTCCTTACGAATGGCTTCTTCACAGCCACTCTTCCACTGAGACCATTTCTGATGAGGCTTCAGTGAACAGTAAATTGATCAGCTGAAGGGCCAGATGCATCTCACGTCCTGTTTCAAGTCTTTGCCGGAGTTTTTCCACTTTCTTAAGGATATGAGCTTCAGATTCTGTTCATCTGCTTTGGATAGTTTTTTCGCCTGCCAATTTTTTTTTTTTTTTTTTTTTTTTGTCCATTTGTATAGTTTCCTCAAATGTTTTTAGGACACACTGCACAGCATGCTGAGATATGCCTGTTTTTTGGCTAGTAGCTCTTTGGGAATCGCTTTGTTGGTGCAAAAATACTATTTCATGCACGGCAAACTGTGGCATTTTTTGTAGCTTTGACCAAAGAAATGGGAACAACTTAATTTGCTTTTGTGACAGGCTGCTAGTAAGAAAGTGCCTAAAGATACAATTTAAAATGGATTCTTTGCTAAGTTGTCTGTTGTGTAGACACAACACTGGTTCATCCTTAGGATAGGTGCCTTTTTTATGCTTGAATGGTTCACAGAACCATGTTAAGTGGCTTAACAAAAAAAACAAATCTTCTTAAAATGGTCAGGTACGGGGTGCCTGGGTGGCTCAGGGGTGGAGCGGGCGACCACGTTCAGATGCCGCTTTTGCGGTGCGGGCGGCGCAAGTTCGGGTCCCGGCTTGTCGCCAGTTTGCCCCCATGTCTTCTCCCGTAACTTTCCTCCGTTTCCTGTCTTGATACTGCTAATAAAAGCCCCTGTGGCCAAAAAAAAAAAAAAAAAAAGGTCAGGTGCAAGGACTGGGCTGAAAATGAGTGAAAAAGCAGCCAATGTCAAAAGAAAACCTTTGGAAGACCTTCAGAAAGCCTGGAGGACTATTTTTCAAGGTCATTTAAAAAAAATTAGTCTGGCTGCTTGAAAGCAAAATAAAAATAAATGAGGGGTGGCTCGAGGCTTTTGCACAGTACTGTAAGTCCATTGTCAAGGGACTGTACAATATTGTGTTTAAAATAAAAGTATAACTAGATCACTAGATAACATATTTGCACAATTGTATGTCATCTAGGAGGGGTGGTGGTAGGGAAGTCAATACAGCATAGTATCTTAGTGTTTTGTGTGGCTATATTGTATCGATACAGGGACCCCAAATGTCGATATTTTGATAAATAAATTGAAATACTCTGGGAATACAGATCTCATCTCATGCGCCACCATCCTGGGATAATGTTTGCTGAGCAAACTTACATTAAATCAGCTCAACTGGAAAACCGTATGGCTGCCTGGTGATTCTATTGATTTTATTTAATTTTTTTCTTTTCTTTCTCACCACTTGTGGTGACTAAATGGTTGCCCAGATCTTACGACAATATTTGTGGCAGGTTTTAGTGAAAGTATTGGTATGCTTGACAGTCTCATTTTGCAGCCAGAAAATAACTGAAGTGAGATAACTTTATCCTATTGGATAAAACAGATATTTGAACTTTGGGGACATAATCTGCATTTGGGGGAAAAAAGTGATAAATCGCAATATATGTTATTACAATACTCAGCATATCGTGGGGTGCCTGTTGATTCCAACCTGATATGATTTACTGAAATGTAACTAAAATCTTTATACCTTTTTTATGTGCGACTCATGTGATTGTTTTGTTGTGTTTAAATGTCACTTAGCTTAGCCTGCATAGAGGAGGGATTTGCTCCCAGGTTGGTTGTTTCAGTTATGTGGCATTGAGTGTGTAGCTGGGTTTTGCGGTAGTATTTGCCACCATTTGATTGCACTACAAATATTTGAACATTTATTGTTCTGCATAAAGGGCATAAAAGTAGCTGATGAAACTAGGAACTGAAATCACATTTAGACTGATTTCAAAGTACAGTTCTGTAGCTGCGAATCTGTTAGAGGAACATAAATTGGTGGCAACACCATCTCCTTTGTAGCAGTCTGTTGTTCCCTAATGAATCTGTCATCCTTCAGATGGAATGAACGAACATTTGAAAAATCACTTCAAAATACAAGCCTGATTTCACCATTTCACAGAAATTCAATCAGCATCACTGTATGATTCAGCAGCTCATACATAATTTCCTTATTTCTGCATTTCAGGCATAGTGGTTACAATACTGGCACTATGGGCAGCGGCTACCCTCCCCAGGACATGTTACCTTCCTCATCTTCGTCTTCTGCAGTCTCGTCTACAGTTGGAGGATACAAAGTGTCCCGCTACTCTGATGAAGCACAGGAACCTTCAGTGTACCACCGGGGTCGTCCTTTGTACCCCCCAAACACGTCATACCGTCCCAATGAGCCGCAGTGCTACCCCCCTTACCCCAGTTCTGGAGGACCTGGGCCACATATGTCACACCACTCCTCAATGCCCCCACCACCTCTTGCCAACCAATATGATCAACCCCTAATGCCGGAGAGGGAACGTGAAAGAGACTCAGGGGGACGGTATGGGCCAGCGGGGATTGGTTCCAGGAGGTCATCTTACCATCACCAGCAGGACACAAATTCTTCCTCAAAGTACCATTCCCATCATTCCCACCACCATTCAGATCGCAGGGATGACAGGGGGTACAGGCGAGACAGCCTGGGCTCCCGGTCAGGTGACCACAGCCACCAGAGACACCGCAACCACCATCATTCTCACAACCACCATGGCAGCAGCAGCCGCAGAAGAAGCAGCCACGACCGGGACAGGGACCGGGACAGGGATCGAGATAGAGACCGAGATAGAGACAGGGACAGAGACAGTGACTACTCGAACAGTTCTGACCCCAGGTACAATTCCAACTCGTACCGCTCTTCGTCTAACAGCATGTCTCCTCCCCCATCATCTTACGCTGCATATTCCTCCAAAGAGCCTGCCCCAGCCCCTCCTCAGGGATTGGACATTTCTACTCGCCTAGGGAGCACAAGCCTCCCTGAGAGGGGTTCTCTGCCTTCGTTAGGTGCTGACAAAGACTACCATGGTCACCACAGCGCTCTGCCTCCACCTCCCCCACCTCCTCTCCCACCTGCTTCTGTTATTGCAGCAGCTGTAGCAGAGACACTTGGAACACTGGACTTCAACCAGGATAGTCCTGCCTGTGAAGAGCAATGGACAAAGCCCAAACGTCGTCCCAGCACCCCACCTGCCCCACCCAAGACACCCCCACCTTCTTCTCCACCTCATCCCACCGTTGCTTCCTCCTCTAATTCCCCTTCTTCTACTTCCCTTCCCCACCATCTTTCTTCATCTTCGAGCTCACCTCCACCCCCTCAACGGGACTCTTCCTCCCCAGAGCCAGATTCCACCAATGAGAGTTTACCATTTGTCTACCACAGTAGCAGTCTCGACTCTCGTATTGAAATGCTTTTGAAAGAACAAAAGGCTAAATTCTCTTTTCTTGCCTCTGATGAAGATGATGAGGAGGATAGGAAAGAGGAGAAGCAAGGGGGCAGAAGTGGGGATGGACCAAGACGGTCAAGTGATGCAAAAGGGGAGCGGGAGCAGGTGGGAGACAGTGGGGAGAAAGACCATAGGAGGAAAGGGGAAAGAGACAGAGATGGCCACAGAGGAAGGAAACGAGGAAAGGGGGGAGAAGGTAGGAAGAGTCCCACGGTACTTACAGCAGCTACACCACCCGCTTCCACTTATTCTCCCCACATCCCACCCCCGGAAGAAACCCAGACCCAAGTTGGCCCGGCAGGGACTGGAGCTGTGCAGGAAGAGTCTTCCCAGGCTGGATCTGCTGATGCACAGAGCCGGACAGGAGCACACACACCACCTTATAATGGACAGAGTCAGGTATGATCAGTATTTTTATAAATAGAAACCAGTTACCCAGCAAAGAAAGAAATATTTGGTGCAAATTGATTTAAAAACAACAAAGACATCCTCAGTACCCACACAGTGATTGTTAACATTCTGAGTGAAGTCTAAACATAATGTTCAAGTTTGCTTTTTCTCTTGATATTTTGATGTGCCTGTTTCCAAAGTGGGGTAGAAAAATAACTCGTGATGATTTCAGAGAAATTGCTTCAACATCTGGGTGGTTTCCCAACTTAAGACAGTAAACTCTGTTTTCTTTCAGGCCTCTCCCCATTCGTCAGGGGAAGACATGGAGATCTCAGATGAGGAGGAGGAGGAGACGACTACCATAACAACAGTGAACACTCACCAGCCAGCAGTCACTTCAGGATCTTCACCTTCATCATCACAGGCTGCCATGCCTTCACAAACAACAGACCCCTCATCTTCACCCCCACCCATCTCTGACTCTACACAGCACTTTGGCACCTCCATGCACCCTCCCATACCCTCCTACCCTCCTCATTTGCCTCCTCCGCCACCCCCTGGTTACTCCCTTCAACCTCCACCTCCACCAGGAATTCCTCCTCTTCCTCACATGGAGCTGCACCCAGAGTATCCTCCCCCCATGCCCCACCACATGTATGACTATGCCAGCTCCATGGAGCTGATGAATCAGTACAGTGGTGGAACACCTATGTCCTTCCAAATGCAGACCCACATGTTAAGTCGCCTACACCAGCTGCGCATGTCATCATCCAGTGACACCTCAGGCCCAGGTGAGGCAGCTACTGCAGACTACAACTCTTACCATCTCCACTCTATGCCACCACATCACACACACCACCCCTACATGGACCAAGAGGGCAGTGGGGCAGGCACTCATTATGACCAAGACCACCGCTACATGCCTCCCCACATGCCCTATGCCTACCCTGACCCCCACAGCACTCAAATACCTCCCCATCCACACCATAGCATCCCACCTCCCCACACTGGCTGGCCGCCACACGTCTTACATCCACACTACCCATCTTATATGCCCCCACCTGGTTATGGCACCATGCTGCCTGGGGATAGAGATGAGTACAGGGCTCCAGGAGATGAGCTGTCCATGCTGGCAGAGAATCCTCATGAAGCCACAGTGCAGATGGTCTTGGCCACTCTCATCCAAGAAATGAAAAACATCATGCAGAGGGACATGAATCGCAAGATGGTGGAGAATGTAGCCTTTGCCACCTTTGACGAGTGGTGGGAGCGGAAGGAGACCAAGGCCAAGGTAAGGAAGGCCAGCCTCAACAGTAATGGTGGTTGCGTTTTTAAGCTTGCAGGGTTTTTTTGCACCTAAAAGTAAAAAACAAAACAAAAAACTACCTAATTTATTTTTGTTTCTGATATTAAACCTGTTGCATCAGTCCTTGACTAAATTTCTTAACAAATTCTTGCTTCCTGTCAAGCCAGTTCTTTAGATTAACAACTACCACTAACTTGACTACTTTCCATATGCTTTGTTGTTGCAAGTTGTGCTTCCTCCATTTAAGTCCAAATGATTTTCTTATAACCAGCAAGGGGTTTTGTTATGAAAGCTGTCATTTCTGGTACCATTTCCTCTCAGTTTGATGCTGCTTTTCTCATTTTCAGTAGCCAGCTAATCATATTAAAGAGAGACTGTTGTTAAAAGGCCAGGAAAAAAAAAGATTGTGATTGGTTGTTTGAAAGTGTAAATGTATACCTTTTGCAGCCATTCCAGACAATGGTTAGGGGGGTTTCTGCCTTACGGGATGATGAGAAAAAAGAGGAAAAGGTCAACCGTCCACGGGAGCCTCTCATGTCTCTTGTGGATTGGGCAAAGAGTGGTGGCATGGAGGGCTTTTCTCTCCGTGGAGCACTACGACTGCCTTCCTTCAAGGTAAAATCACTTCTACAAATCTTGATTTTCATCTCCATGTTTGGATTACACTGTAATACCTTAATTTGCAATGTTGCTTAGAATCTATACAGTCTACATCTTTCATATTTGTATGATGAAGTGTCTCCTTTGCCTTTACACCACCGAAACAATAGTTGGGAGTGGCGCTTGGTTGTCACTTTGTTGAGGCACTTGGTGTACTTCACTAAGTGGTAACTGAAACTGAGGTTCATGTTAGAGCTAATAAATACAGAATTTATTTAGTTATACTGAAACCTTTTGATTTAACCAGGAAGTTCCTTGATATTAAAATTATAATAATTTTCAAGGGATGCCTGGCCATACCAGGAGATGGAAAAGACACCAGAAAAACACAAGAAAACAGCATGAAGGCTACTGCATTATCATGCTCAAGCGAGATACAAGTAAAGCTTAAAACATATTGCATTGTTTCACAGAGACATTCATTTTGTGCACATTAATATACATTATTTACACTGCATATTACTACCCAATTGACCAATGATAGTTGTTGCAGTTTGTGTCAGAGCATTGTGTAGTTAGAGTACACCTCAAGCTACGTTTAAGGATATTTCATAGGGTTTACGGCTAGGCAGCACATACAGCGCAGTATGTATATCAATCTTAAGCCCATAAATGATGTCAATAGTGTAGTCTAATGAAGCTGATGCAGTCATATTATGTTTAGATTTGTGTACAGTACAATAATATAGGAAAAGTGCATGAATGTTTGGTGTTAACCAGAGTTTGTGGTATTTCTGAAAAATAGAACTGGTAAAGTCCATTCTTGGATGTGGGTCAGTGATTTATTTATTTTTACATACTTTCAACTGTGCAGGTGAAAAGGAAAGAACCTCAGGAGCTCGAAGAGGGAGACATGAAACGTCCGCGACCCTCAACACCACCAGACGAAGATGATGAAGGTTTGTCCAGCTGAAGTTCAGATTTAAAAAAAACGAAACCATGGGTTGGATTAATTGATCTGCTTCATGCAAGTCTTAAAATGTCCTGTTTTCAGCTGCTGATGGGAGAATACCAGAGACAGACAGACATGGAGCTGAAAGGCATAACAAGAGGAGGAAAAAGAAGCCAAGAAGTCGCAAACCTTGGGAGCTTGATAGTGAAGGAGAAGAAACATCTGATGGTTCTTCTACTGAAAAGGTTTGTTTTTTAATTGTAACTTAAAATAAAGTACAATTTAAAAAATAACTTTTTTGACTATTTTATATTAACAAGTATGATTGAACTCATGTTGTTATGTTTTTAGTTGGCTAGATGGCAGCATTTCACTGTAGTTGAATATTTAACAACAACCTTTTTTTCATGTCTAGGAGGATGAGGAGGAAGAGGACAGTGGAAAAGAGTCTGATGGTAAAAAACGTTACTTTATATTCTTACTGTGTCTTACTTATATTCTTTTGTGTTTACATTCATTTTCTTTTTTTCTTTGTTTTTAGATGACGTCCTCAGTGCTGACAGTGATGATGAGAGCCTCTCATCCTCTTCTGAAGGCTCTTCCTCTTCAGGATCCTCATCTTCGTCCTCTTCTGAGGATGAAGATGAAGAGGAAGGAGAGCGTGCAGAAAGTGAAGGACCAGACACAATGGATGAGTCAACCATGGATAGCACAACTGAGAAAGAGGATGACGGGTACAACACTTATAAATCTGTCTTTGGTCTACTTCTGTAATCAGAAGTGCTTTTTGTCAACATTATTTAACAGTGAACTTTTTACCATTCCATTGTTTGTTCTGTTTTTCTCAGGGAAAATAATGCAGCTGTTGTTCCAAAGGCAGAGGTCAAAACAGGTTAGTCAGATAAACGTCATTAAAAACGCAAAAAACATAAGTGACGTAACATTTAGTTTGACTCAGTCTTTGAAACCTCTTATCTTTTTTTCAGGTGATATGAAAGATGCCAAGGCGGACATAACAGCACCTACCAAGCAACCAACCTCACCAACATACCCACGCCCTTCATCCCCTATTGTTCTTGTGCCCCCACTCAAGAAACGCAAAAAGACTGTCTCCTTCTCTACAGACGAGAACGAAAGCAAAATGCAAACACCAACTGCACCGCCATCTCCATCGCAAGTTTTTGGTGAACCTCCCCTCCTCTCAGGCAGGCTTCCGGACTCACCCATCACTACATCCTCACCCCCATCAGCTCGTCCCAGTCAGGGCATCCAGCTGCTCCCCTTTGCCTCTAAACCAGGTGAAGGGAATGCACTCATTGTGCCCCCATCTGGACGAGCCCAAGATATCGAGGAGTCTAAGAGAGGACCCTTCATTTCTCCCCAGACCACCCCTGTCAAATCCCCTGGCAAACGGGGTGCAGGCAAAGACTCTCCTAAATCGCCTGCCCCTCCTGTTATGGTGTGCCGCACTGTGCAGAACCTGCCTTTGGACCACGCCTCTATGTGTAGGATGGCCTTTGAGGAGGCCCCAGCACCATCTTCTGTCAACAAAAGGTCCAGAGGCAGACCTCGGACATCCAGCTTGTCTACTTCTTCCTGTCACTCCCTCAGAGAGGAAGATGAGGATGAGGAAGAAAGTGAGCAGAGGTTAAGATTAAGAGAGCAGGTTGGGGCCTCCAGCCTCCTGCAGCTGGCCTCTGCTTCAACAACTGACTTGTCTGTGTTGGCTGATGTAGCTTTGAAAATGGACCCTGATGCTGGGGACTCAGAGGAGACAGAGACATCCGATGAAGCAGAGGAGCACAAGATGGAAGGAGATTACTTCTCCCCAGAGTCGCTGGCCCTTGTTATGAGCCCAGGGGCTGTAATTGTTCTTATGGAGCACAACTACTGCAAACCCCCTGTTCTCCCAGCAGCACCTGGTCCCAAAAGGACTTCCTCCAGACAAGATTCTTCTGTTTTGCTCCCAGCTGACCTCAACACTATTTCTGGGGTGCTTGAAGCACCAGAGGAGGTCATTGGAGATGCACCTACATCTAGGGGAGATGCTGGAGAATACTTCTCTGCAGTGGGAGAGATGTGTGACTCTGAGGATATGGGCCAAGTTACACCTGTTTCTCCATCATCAAAGAAGAAGAACCTAATTGGCAAAGGTTTTGAAATTGAACCGGAACAGAGCAAAAAGAGAAAGAGAAAAGATAAAGAAAACCTTGATGTTCATCACATTAAAAAACAGAAGGAGCAGCCCAGCAAGAAACAGAGAAAGCGCAAACTGGAGGTATATTTGTCTTGTTTTATTCAGATTAATCACTGGGATACTTATTGTATTCTGGCCAGAGGGTGTGTTCTGACTGAGAACAGAGAGGGTATCAGCAATGCATGTGGCCTGTAGAAGTGCTCTGCAAGGAATGGTAATCAGACTTGCTGATGAAATCAGTGTAGAATTACTAATATTTCCTTAGTGTTGCTTAAAGCTAACGTCAGCCAAGTGCTTTGCTTCATACAAAAAAGACCCATAATGAAGTTGACATTTTCTGTTTTGTGCATTCTTTTTTTCACTGAACCCCCCACCCTTCCCAAAAGGAAAACAAAGCAGTACATTACAGGGTTCTAGCCAGAAAAAAATCACGGTGGGGGTCAATGGAAAAAAGAAGGCACAGAACAGAAAATGTCAGCTTCATTCATTACTGAGTGATGAAACCTCTCTACGTATAGAGGAACTTAATGGATCTTTTTTGTGTGAAGCAAAGGACCTGGCTAACGTTGGCTTGAAGCAACACTAAGGAAATGTCAGTAATTCTACGCTGATTGCATCAGTATGTCTGATCACCATTCTTGCAGAGCACTTCTACGGGCCACATGCTAATACCCTCGTGTGTTCTCAGTCAGAACACACCCTCTGGCCAGAATACAAAAAGTATTCTGAACGACCACTTGCTACCACTAATGGCCACGCTCGTTAGTAAACTGGGATGATAGTGATCAGTCTCGATAGCTAACAGACGAAATTCTCAGCCCGGTGTAACAGTACCTCAGCCAGGTCAATCTCACATGGAGTACTTCCAGGAGTGAGAACGCACCTTAATCAGACTGTCTTCACTTGTGCGCTACATGTGAAAAAGGACAAATTTGGATGATTTTGAGATTTGATTCTCCTCTATCAAGTGGAGATGATGATCTGGTTTCCTGTTAAAAGGGAGTTTTACTTCCAACTGTCACCAAGTCCTGCTCATAGGGGGTCATCTGACTGTTTTCTCTGCATTATTACAGGGGCTTTACCTTACTATATAAAGCACCTTAAGGTGACTGTTGTTGTGATTTGAATTGAATCATCATGTGTGAAAACAGCTGTTGTCACTTCCTGAACTAAGTCAGAGAGATTCTGAGGAATCTCATTTGCACGTTTGGTCTTTATTGTGTCTTACTGCACCTGTGGTTGTTTTCTAAGAACATTTATGTTCATACAAAATGCAAACATTTAGTCACTATAGTTCAGATGGATCAGATGACTGAAACTGCCTAATAAATATTACCTCTCATGAGACCATATCTATGATTCATAATTTGTACATGTCAGTGCAAACGTCAGATAGACTAGAAACTAAAAGGCAGTATCTTTTATTTATTTTTTTGTCCTGCAGGATTCAGACTTGGAGGAAGATGTGGATGTGGAGGAGCTTGAATCTGGGGAGCTGTCTAGCTCAGACACTGAAGAAGAGGTAGTTGAAGAGGTGAGGAAGAGTGAGCGCCTCTTTTTGCAAGAGGCTGGAGTAACATCATCCCAGAACAGGTCCAAACCTGTCCCGGCACCTGAGCCACCAGCTGTGAAGTTTGAAAACCGCAGTGAGTTTGAGCAGATGACCATCCTGTATGACATCTGGAACTCTGGTCTGGACGGTGAAGATTTGATGTTTCTGAAGAAGACTTACGAGAAGCTGCTACAGGACGACCATAGCTCTGACTGGCTCAATGACACTCACTGGGTCAACCATACTAATATCCTTTTCAGTGACTACCTTTTACCTTAAATATTTTTGGCCTCTAAGGTTAATTTACACGGCAGTAACACAATTTCCATAATAGTCTATGACTATTATGAATTACTAAAAACCTGCATAATGTGACGTTTTTAAATTCACTGATGATTTTGATCATTATTTCCTTCCCTGTTATTGCCCTTGACCTTTGGGCTGCACTAACCAATTTGCCAAATCCTCGCCGCAAAAAGAAGAACGCAGATGGACAGCTTCGTGAGCATGTGACCGGTTGTGCCAGGAGTGAGGGCTACTACGCTATCAGCCGCAAGGAGAAGGACGTCTACCTGGACCTCGACCTACCCGAGCAGGTCATACGGGAGGTGGAGAATGTAGACAGCTCGGTAGGCAGACTCCTTTCTTTTTACCTGCATTGTCTTTTATTTATTTTCCATTTTCCATGACAAAACTCATCTGTGGTTCTCAGGTGAATTTGCTGTTTAATTTTCAGATGTTTTAGGTCTGTTATCCACAGGTTTCTGCAAGAGCGTACGTAGGCTGCTACGACAGATTGCTACTTCCGCCGTTCAGTTTTATACTTCCGGTTACTCAAAGTCAGAGCCAGAGTTAATGACAAAATTCATTCACTTTGTGCTGTAACAGGCGGCTTTATTAGTTGCAGCATGAGCTCGGGTTCAACTTGTGCTGTTGTCGGTTGTCACAACATCAGTCTGTACATTTTTTCAAATAATATTTTTCTGTATATTTGTTCGTTTTCCCCAAAATTATACTACCCAGTTGCACATCCTATTACTGTATTTTTTCCTTATGTT
>JAVDPK010002494.1:320411-341120 GCA_034780415.1 Cichlasoma orientale | reverse complement strand
AGCTGCGTGTCTCCCCGATCACAGCCTTCAGCCAGTCCATTGTTTCTGTTTCAGTGATCGGAACATTCTGATATCCAGATAAGTGATATACCTTCCACAGAATAGCTGCCGAATGACTAAATGATTTCCCTAATCCTGCGATACAGGAACAGCTGACTGTCTCCGCCACTCCACTTTCCCTTAGCATGACCAATGCTAAGTGCTTAGTTTGGCCAGTGGTCTGGCTCGGCTTTACAGCTGCTTTAAGGAAAATAAAGTTGCCTTGTTTATTCAGCATTTCCCCGCCATCAAAACCTTCGAAAAACAAGGTAATTGATGTCAATGTAGCTGACTTCAGGCCATAATTTCATGTCATCTACCCAGTCAGTGAGAAGTGACAGGTGAGGCACTGTTACTGAATTGTCCTCGCTGCTATTTAAAACGTCCCTGCAATGCCATTACACCAGGTAAAAGAAACTACAGTGTAAAAATGTTTAAATGAACAGCAAGTGTGTAACCAAGCAATGTAAACAACAGCGCAAGCAGAAGTAAACTACCGGCTTCCGCAATGAATTATGGGTAATCGTGCGAAGTCAGGAATATTGTGGATACTGTCAGAGTAGCAGTTGAGAAGCTTTGCTGAAATGTTTGCAGTACCTTCAAAACTTGTTTATGCCATTTCATATAAATAAGTCTCCATCTGATATCAGAGTGACGCACTCGATAGCTCATTCATGCAGTGTTCACTCTCCGATCTAATCTTTGTGCGATGGAGAGCCTCGTATATCTGTTCCTCCTTTTGTTGGTGAGAAAACAGGGTAAAATGCAGGTGAGGTGAATCTGTGCACAACACAACCAAAGCCCACTTAATCTAATCAGCAGTGAAAATGTTGGTGTGGACGTGCATGTAGAACTGTGGGAAGTTGAAAGAAAGTTTAGATGGAATCTTGATCTGATTCCAGGCGAACTTTATTTGGAGAATATTATATTCTCCAGGTCTCAATTACCTCAGTAAACAATTATTAAGGGTTCTAGGGTTGCAGAGTGTTTTTATAAAGTTGATATATGGCTAGATAATACCCCTCAGGCATTCAGAATGGAAGGAATTTCTGTTTGGCTCAGTTGGAATGGTAATTTTAGGACTTTGGTTAAAAGGTGAGGATTTCTAAATGGCATAGAAGGGAGGCGAAGAATGAGTGCACCTGTTTTTTAAATACAGGTTTTACTAAAGTTGTGCTGCCTGGAAGCTGTGACCAGGGGGAACAAATCACAAGTCACATACAGTACTGTTCTTAGGCTTGAGTCTTTTTCTTTTCTTTTTTTTTATTATAAAGAAAAGCATATTCTTTGTCATTTTAAATTAACATTAAATTCAACAAAACAACAGCAGCGCTGTAAATAATCAGTAAATTGTTGATATTTAATGGAATATCTATATAAGCACGAAGGGGCCCATTTTTTGCAGCCATTCCTCCTGCAGCACATTGTGCAGGTTTGTTGTAGTAAAATGCTGATTGACTATTAGAAAAACACTTAATTATGTTAAGACAGCTGGAAACTGGTTTTTAAAGAAGCATAAATATTGCTAGTTAGCTGTGTCAATGTGAATCAAATCATGTAGATTTAATGCAAGTTTTTTAAAAATTTTCATTACAAATGTGTCATCATTTAAGGAGAAATTAAATAGGCTAAGATTTATTGCCAGGGGGCATTGTTACAACAAAGAACCCAAATTACAACAAAAAACACAAATTTCTTTACTTTTTGTATTAAGTTTAGTTGTTTGTGCCCATTTGAATATTCTTATCAGGTATTCTTGAATATTCAGAGCAAGTAGCAGCACACCAAGCCCTGTAGAACAACACTGTAGAGAGTGTAGAAGAGTGAGTACTTCCTCTGAATCAGTGGCAGGATGTTGCAGTGGGCACGTTGTTTCAGGTAAAGCTCACTGGACATTCCTGTTAGTGTCACAGCAGATAAATATTTTTTTCTCTTTCCCCATTCGTGTCGGGCAGCAGCAGGAAACTCGTCATTTTTCTTTTGAAGTAGATTCTGATCTTCCGCATCTCAATTATTTCCCGATTAAACAGTGACGAGTCAGTTTACGTCAAAGGATTGTGACAGTCACATAAATTCCCTGGAAATGCCGTAGTATTTGTGTACCGATTTTAACCGGTTCCTCTCACAAGTGTGGCGAGCTTCACTGGTTAAGCCCATCACTGAACAACCCTGCGTCGATTTGACCTCAGGGCTATTTTGCTCTGATAACTAATCCAACAGCTGCTTTGAAGAACCAGAAGATCCGGGATCACGCCCAGTCTTCAACACTTTGATGTGGCTGTAACATTAATCCATAAAATGACAATAGGCTCACAAAGTGCATTTATAGTCCCAACTTAAACACTGATCTGGGAATAGGATGATATCTGGTGGCCTGAGAAATAGTATTGTCATGAAATTTATAGAATGATGTATTAATATCTGGACTGACAATCTCTAGATACTTTGTAGAGGCATCATAACACAACATCCAGCATGCATTGCCAGAATGACATGTTTCAAAAAGTGTTTCTACAGAAGAATAAGTGAAAATGATCACCTTGCCATGCTGCCTGACTTAAAAGAAGCAGAACACCTTTAGGGTTATTTTGGAAAGAATGGGTAAAGCAAAGCAACATCTCCAGCAAAGACCAGCTTAAAATTTCTCAAGCATTTTAGTATAATCTCTAAAAATTTGCACGGCACAGGTATTCTCAGTGCAGAAGTGGTTTGGGTCTGTCGTTAAAAATAAAGGAGAACATTTATTGTATTGAAAAATGAATATGAATATCCAGCTGGGATTAGGTGGTCCTCAGCTGGAAAGAGACAAGCGCACAGCTGTTCGTTCACAGCCTGTAATTGCCCAAACACACGAACCACATGAGACATGAAGTAATTCATCAGTTTTAGCCAGAGGGGAAAAGGAAAAAGTTATGAAGATACACATTACAAGGATAACAAGTGTAATAAATCGTAGAAAACAAGTTTTTATTTATGTCAGGGGTTCTTAAACTGTGGGGTGTGGAGCCACTAAATGTGGCCTGTGGTTTGAAGAAGAATTGTGGGCACAGCAAACCCCGCCCCCAGCAGATATTTTAGATGATTTGAATGTTGTCTGTCTCCAAACATTGAATCACTGAGATAACACATAGGTCCTATTGTCCATGCCTATCATTTCCCAAGGTTTAAAATTTGAACTAAAATAGTTTCATTTTTATGTTCTTTTTTTTTTTTTTAAAAAAAAGCTTTCTCTCTTATGAGAAAATATGTTATTTGTTGGGTGGGTGATAATAAGGGAACTGAGTGATCAGATTGATAGTCAAATGATGACATATCTTTTTTCAGCTGAGATAGCTGAGCCAAAAATATGCATTAAATAGACTTTCGCATGTTAAATTCAAGTAGCCTCCAAATCCAGAATCTGGGTCGGACCCAGATGGTGTTCGGTTTGGCACTAGTTCTTGGCCTTCCACAGTTATGTACCGAATATCAGCTGAATCTGATTTTGAGGGAGATATGAAATTTTTTTAGTTACCTTGACCCAATTATGGTAAATTTTTAATCAGGTGATCTAGGGGTCACTAGCCATCTCTCGTGCTAATTTGATATGAATCGGACTTATAGTTTTGCTGTAAGATTATTAACAAACAGAAAAGCATACTAGTAACATTACCTGGTTCCTGGGGGCGGGGTAATGAATTTAGGGGGGAAAAGCTAGTTTGCTAATGCTATTGTGCTGACCTTTAACTAAAATTCAGCTTTAATGCTTTTTTTGTTGTTGTTGTTGTTATTGTTGTTATTAATGGCTGATTGAAATAGTCAGCTGTGAGATATGCAATTTTTCCAAAGTGGGACATACCAGAAAAGTTAGAGAACCATTGCCTGTGTTCCAAGATAATAGCAGACCTCTCTGCAGTGTCAAGCTTGTCATCACTTCTAGGAGATGAGATGTTTTTGTTTTTAAATTGCTCAGACTTTTCCACCTGGAGCCAAAAATTGGCACCAAAAAAAAATCAGTTTTTACAGCAGAGACAGAGCGAAAGCGGTCACACATACCCACATATTTATCATAGCCCTAAATTTAGCATTTCTGTGATGGTATTTTCATAATTTTTGCCATGTTCAGCCTTTTTTTTTTTTTTTTTTTTTTTTTTTTTTTTACTCATAAATAGATCTGTTCCTCTTCTAGAATTCAAGCAAACTTTGGGTCACATTGTGAGTGATCTTCATGCTCGTCATACGCCACAAACATGATAAACTGTTACTGCTCCCGTGTGCAGCCACTTATCCTCCACACAATGCCAGACTCAATGGAATGCAGGAACATTTGGAAAGGCGGCGCGCTTAGTGTTTGTGTCATTTAAAGTGGAAAATCGGCATAGCTGGGTTGTTAGGCAATTTTTCAGTGACGTGTTTTCCATTCAGCCTTTGTGCCTTCTCTCACTGCTTCCATGGACACAAACAGATTTCCCTATAATAGTCACACTATACACATTATTGTTATTTGTTAACTGTGGCTTGTTTTTATGCAGACTTGTTGTTTCTAGAGTTTCAGGCACCACACAAGTCGGCATCGTTGATATCTGATCAAGGTCTCCTTCTGCTTTGATTATTGTTTTTACTTGCCTCAGGTATACAGTGATGTGGTGTGAAGAAGAAACGGCGGTCACATTTTCAAACCAGATATTCATGGCAGTCTTCCAAAAACCGTTACTGATACTTTCCTCTGTTTTTATACAGTTGCAGGTTTTTTCCCAGCGAACTTCCCTCAAAGGAAAATCATAAGGATTGTGATTAAAAAGTGGTTAGGAATATTTTAAAGTGGGGTTTCACTTTCTCAAGCATAGAATGCTAGTGTGTATCAATTTTTAATTTTTCATATGTATAAGAAACACAAGTCAACTTCTCAACAATTTATTTATTGCACCTGCTGGTTGTTCCATAATGGAGGGAAGGCAGTGGTTGGGACTAAAGTATTGAACAATAAGGGGAAATTTTGCTCCATTCTTGTGCAATAGCATTTCCAGTCATATCTCTGTCGTAAATGAACCTCATTCACAAGAGCTGAGCAATTGGAAACTGAGGTCAAGGTGTTTTTCAGGTTCATTCTGCTACCCGTCAAGGCCATATGATGAAGTAATACTGTCGCACTCTCTTGAACCTCTTTTGTGTTTGTTTCCTGCCAGGGTGCTAACAGAGTGCTATCAGAGAGACGTTCAGAGCAGCGCCGCCTTCTCACTGTCATTGGCACCACTGCTGTCATGGACTCTGACCTGCTTAAACTCAACCAGCTTAAGGTACAATCACTAACAGCCATGGTATTCATGAGGGCACTTTATTACACAAAGTTAAACTGCAGCCTTTGGCTGTCACTTTAGGTAACAGATTTAACCTTAAATGAGTTGATTTCTACCATCTGACAAGATAAAATAAATGTTTTTCCGCAACATATTGAAGGTGATTGAACCCACGTGAGTGCAACCAAAAGGTCATCTAAGTTTATATCTGAGGCCTAAAATGATTCCTCCTCTTAAAAGTGCATAGCTGGAGTCAGGATGTTTACCAATATGTTTTACAACATACAAACACTACAGACAGAACCAAATTCCTACCCAAGCACTGTTAGCTGTTTGTTTGTTCTTTTGTGGTTTAACTTAGTGTTTGCTCACGCTCTAAAGGTTTTTCCCAACCCTTGCTAGGTGAAACTTGCGGCTCTTTGCAAAAGTCTTACTTTCAGTGATGGTTTTATCTTTTGGTTTCAAGATGAATCATATAATTTCCTAATATGATGTCTAAGAGTTTATTAGAAGAAATCCCTGCTTTTTGTTTTGTTTTGATTTGAAAGAGGCTTTCGCCATTGTTTACGCCAAGTCAGGGTCAGAGTCACAAATCTGCCTGTGTGCTAAACATGCACTCTAGAAGGGCGGTGGCCAAGTGTTTGGGCCATTTTGCATTTTTTTTATCTAGTAAACTTGTTTTTTTTGTCTGGTTTTTACACACAAATGATCATCTTGGATTGGTTTACCTTTCCAAATTAATAAAGATCCAATTTTAAAACAAAGATATAGCCTGTAAAGTAATTAAAACTGCCTGTTGGCTAAAGACAGCTTAGTTTATAAATTCATAAATTTCTAGTAAATCTCTGTTTAAATTAACTCCTGTCTGCTTTTATGCAGTTCCGCAAGAAGAAGCTTCGTTTCGGACGCAGCCGAATCCATGAATGGGGCCTGTTTGCCATGGAGCCCATTGCTGCCGATGAGATGGTCATTGAGTACGTGGGTCAGAACATCAGACAGGTATGACTTATCTGCAGTTCTGTGTTGAACCAGTGATGTTTTTAAAACTTTCATGACATCTGGACAGCTTGTTGTCATGTTAAGTGTTTCATTATTGTTCCCGCAACAAAATCTGTAAAATACTTTTATGAATCTTTAATAATTCTGTTATGATGGGCCCTCTTGCATTGTAATATTGATATGATCGTATGTGAAATGCACTTCAATGACAGACGACAGTCAGCAGGGCTTACACAATACAGAGCCAT
This sequence comes from Cichlasoma orientale, assembly GCA_034780415.1. Classification (NCBI taxonomy): domain Eukaryota; kingdom Metazoa; phylum Chordata; class Actinopteri; order Cichliformes; family Cichlidae; genus Cichlasoma; species Cichlasoma orientale. The sequence goes on along the minus strand of JAVDPK010002494.1, from coordinate 334,558 downwards.
CTGTATCGTCATCTATCATGAATTTTCGGAATTTGTAAGAGTGCTTCGATGTTGTGGTTGTTAAGTGTTGGCAAGGTGTCAGTGAGAAAATGTTCTGTGTCCAGATGGTGGCTGACAATCGAGAGAAGCGGTACGCACAGCAGGGCATCGGGAGCAGCTACTTGTTCCGAGTGGACCATGACACGATTATAGATGCCACCAAGTGTGGCAACCTGGCACGATTCATCAACCACTGCTGCACTGTAAGTCTGAACTCACTCAGTTAACAGTCATCTGACATGCTTTTAGATGTCACCTGATGTTAACTTCTGTAGCTCTTGCCCATCAGTCTTTTGTTGCTTTTTCCCCCCTTACAGCCAAATTGCTACGCAAAGGTCATCACCATAGAGTCCCAGAAAAAGATTGTGATCTACTCAAAGCAACCCATCGCTGTCAACGAAGAGATCACCTATGACTACAAGTTCCCACTGGAGGAGAACAAGATCCCTTGCCTGTGTGGAACAGAGAACTGCCGTGGGACGCTCAACTAGTGAATGCACTTCTCTCCCTCACTTTCCAATGGCCAGCCATACCCGTAAACCCCCCGGGTTCACCCTCCTCAAAGTGTAACTTGAAACAAACCCACCCCCAGTACCTCCTATGCCGCCCCTCCTGATGGCCTCACAGCCGGCCTCACGATACTTAGGAAACAGACACGCACACACTTGGCACTTTTCATACACTGTTTTCATTCTCTAGGCACTTCCACATGCTAGTGGGTGATTGGATTGGCGTCATCTGGCCTTTAGCATCAGCTCGTCAGTGGCAGTATTATTGGACTTGACTGGGTGCTCCAAAGAAGTTGTTCCATGAATTAGGGCATGAAAGGTTTTTCTAACTCAATGCCAACATCCGTTTGAAAGGAGACAATGAAAGCAAAAGAAAGGAAGAATGTTGTTAAGCACTCTCAGACATGGCTTCATTAGTCTGTTAAAGTGACGGCATCAGTCAGACAGGTCATTTTTACGTTAATGGTCCTCATGACTTCATGCTGACATACCCTTGATGCGCACAAAATATTTCACTTGCTTGCAAAAAGCTTCTATTTTTGTGAAAATTATTGTTAGTATCCACTCTAGGGAAGTGAAATCACACTTTGGGTGTTTAGTTCCTCTGCCATTATCTCTAAGCGACATCTTTCCATGTGTTTGCATGCTGCTGTGAAAGTTGTACTGTGTGTCTCATAAATAGCGTTTTTCTTTATTGGGTGTAGCTAAATACATCAGAGAGAGATGTTTCAATCTTTAATGAATGCAGTAGGTAGAAAAATTATCATTGTGCAGAAGTTACTACTGTTTAGGGCACTCTCTTGTGAGCCGCACAACTCACAAATATGCACAAGACGTGTGCAAACATAATCTTGTGCCTAGCTATCTGTTAATGTAGCAGCATGCAGAGTTTTGCCTGTTTTAAAGTGATAAATGTTACAGGCTCCTACTCAGTAAGATTTCCATTGTGACCTTTACAGAAACCAGGGTGTTTATTCAGATGCAGGTACATTCGGATGCCGTCAGATTAATATGAGGAGTTCATGTCTGAAAGGGGCTTCGTTTTGTCAGTGTCGGCCAGGAATTGCTCCTCCAGTGTCAAAACTCCTCCCCTTACAAGTCCGTACAGAGACGCACAGGAATACCAGATCAATTCAGGGTTTTTAGAAGCACCCATTAAGGGTGCAACTTTTAAGATAACAAACTCCAATCAATTTGGTCTTCAGTTATGCAAGATTTCCAAGTGTGAGGGTTGTTTTGGAGATTTTTTTTTTTTTTTTTAAATTTCATTTCATAGTATTATATAATATTACTATTGCTGTTATTAATGGTATTGTTACTTATTTGCATTAGCTGTAAGTATATTACAGTGAAATGAGCTTCAGTGTACCCATCCACTGTCCTCAGTGGCTTTGTGATTCACCAGCCCTATAAATCTGTTGTTTTCCCTCTCCGCTGTGCGTTACTCTATTTTGCAACAGCCTCCTGTCTGGATGAGAGTAAAGCTTTTTAACCCACTGAAAATATGTAATTTAGGTTTCTGCTAACAGTGTGCGTGTTTTGTTTTTTTAATTTAATGTCACTGCTAAATTTTTGCTGCAAGAGCATCACATTATAGTGCCCTTTGTTTTGTTTTTCCCTCTCCAAACTTATGGACACTGACATGCTTGCTTTTAACAAATTGTTTGTGTGCTCCTTGTGGAGGACTTGTTCATCCTGAGTAATTAGGGCTGTGCCTGTGACTTGCACTTCAGCGCCGGATCAGAAATTAATTTTAATAGCTGTTTAATCACCGCAGTAATGGAGGGTGCATCTGATAAACTCGGAGAGCATGTCTGCCATCTACAATTTGGCCAATCCCATTTTCTCAACGGGGAAGTCACAAAGAAGATATTGTGTTTTTTGGACTAGGATGGTTGAGGCCCTGTCTCCCTGTTTGTGGGTGTACTGTTTAATTCTTCAGATTTACAAAGGGCACATAAATCTGAGGAGTCATCGGCTTCACAGCCATTGTGTGCGTTGGTCAAAAGCATGTGTGTCAGTGATGCAAGGCAACAAAAAGTCTTGTGAACAGAATTCTTTGTTGCTGCTTCCATTATAAATTCTTTGGTTTCAGCCAGTGCGCTTTGAGAGAAGCATTTCCTGCAAATTCTTCTTCTCCCTAGTCGATTTGCTTAAGCTCTGAATTACATAAATGAGTGTGAGAACAATGCTGCTGGCTTTGCAGGCATTTGCTACAAGTTTTGCTGCATTCTTAGCGGAGGCCCAAGGTTTAAGTAAGAAGAACTTTAAGGTGACTTTGGGTTGCTCAGTGTGCAGGCAGATGTTTTTGTAAGGCACATTTATTTAATTTGTCCATTTCTGTTCAAAGACTTAAACTTCTTTTTTCCTCCCCGTGTTGCAGATCTTTGCGAAATTCATTAGTATACATTTTATTTCAGTTGTCCCTTCTGAAAAGTCATAACTCAAAAAAAAAAAAAAAAAATCCTGCTTACAGTCTGTTTGCAGTGTATATAGGTGAACGTGTCTGTCCCTGTGAGGTTAACAAGCCTCAGCAAGTTTGTGATACGCTGCGGACAGGGGGACGTCGATGACCCTTGTGTTGTCCATTTTTACCATGGCTATGGCCGTCCAAAGTTTAACTTTGATGTTGAACTTTTAACTAGACTCCTGTTTGTTTTTTGTTCTTTCCCAAACAGGAAAATGTGTAAAATATTTTTTGTTGCAATGAAAGCCTTTCAGTACAAACCAACCCTCTTTACTACAGGAGAAAAAGATGAAAGGAAAAAAAAACAAGAAAGAAAGAAGTACATGTAAATATTGTAGAGGTGTTTGTTTCTCGTAGAAACACACTTGATTCCAAGCTGTAAATATGTTGTTCCTTTTCCTCTCTCCATGAGGAGGAAACGTGTACATACTTTCCATTCATTTATTTTTTATTGTTTTTCCTTTTAATTTGATGATTATTTTAATATTATTTGCAATATTTCTCTTGTATTAATGCGTTGGACCCTTTATTAATGGTGCATTAAAATATTTTTTAAATAAATGGAAATCATGTGTTTTCCTTCAGTGACTGTGTCCTGCTGAGGCTCAGACTGAACATGCATGGTTGTCTGAGTGATTGTGCCTTTTAATTGATGGCTGTCTCGTGCAGCTTTACTCACATGCTGAGTGAACAGGAAGCTCTGTAGAGGAAATGAATGCATCTGCAATGCTTCCTGTTCAAACAGAGAGGAAGCATTTAAATTTGAGATTCACTGTGACTGTCAGTGACCATAGAAAGGTTTTAAAGCTCACAGAACAGATGGTGACCTGAGCTGGAAAACAGTTGGCCAAAATATGCAGTCTTTGGGTTATAAGGTCCAACTTAAACACTTTTTCCAGAACTGAACTGTGCTCGTGTTTATGAAAAAAATACAGTTAATGATTTTATGAGTCACAGATAACCTTATCAAACTGGAAGTGGTAGGAGTGTGTGTTTTTTGTATTATGAATCAAAGTGAATTCCACAGATTTGAAGACTCATTTCAAGCGAAAACACTGTTAACAAAACATTCAAACTAACCTGCACGAGACAGGCTGACCGTAAATGGTGGTGTTCCAACGGTAGTTTGGTGTGATTTAATGAGGTAGGTTTTTACAGATTCGTGTTAAACCCAGGCAAAATTTGCAGTCGCTAAACAAACGGCCATGCGTCACTGGGCAATACATCCGTCCATACTTTTCCGCTTGTCCTGTTCAGGGCCCGCTGGGGGCTGGAGCCTATCCCAGCTGTCACGGGGCGAGAGGCAGGATACACCCTGTACAAGTCGCCAGTTTGTCACAGGGCTAACATAGAGAGACAGACAACCATTCACACTCACATTCACACTTACGGACAATTTAGAATCACCAATTGACCGAACCCCAGTAACTGCATGTTTTTGGACTGTGGGAGGAAACCGGAGTACCCGGAGAAAACCCACACCGACACTGGGAGAACATGCAAAGTGTACACAGGAAATTTTTAAAAATCTGGTGGTTTAGAGTTAAAGGGGACCTCTAATGTGCATTTACAACTCCATCTTCTTATTTTTGAACTTGAATAGAGCAGCTTTGCACAATACAGAGTTTAAAATAATCATTTATCTTATACTGGGCCTTATTTGTGCAGTTCATCCTCTGGTCTGAAACAAGCTCCTCGTGTAAGGCCAACTTATGTCTGGGGCATTTTGTTCAAAGGGCTTACTTTCACATCCACTGGTCTCATTATTGGAAATTTTGTCTGCGTTTAATACAAGCATCACCATTATACATGGCAGAAGATAACCAGACCTCTGTAGCACCTGCTGTTTGAGATGTATTGATGGTAATGAAAGCACCGGGTTCAGAAAAAGCATGAGAAATTTTAATGCGTTACCTAAAGAGTTTCAGATTTTTGTAGCCACGCTTACACTTTGATCCTCTAACCAGTCACCTGGCAGCTTCATGTGGTCTTAGTTTGTCTAAGACTTTGATTCATGACAAAATACTTGCACAGTGAAAGACATTTCCATTAACTCGAGGAGTACATGTTGAAACTACTTTGGTTAACATTAAGAACATCACAGACCTGCTGGCACTGCTCAAGACTCACAATGTCCCACTCTGTTAATCTTTAATCATCACGTCATTCTCGCCTTCCTTGTCAACTGACACCATGACTGAGCTGAACTATGACTAGTTTTCTTCCCTTTTCCATAATGACCTCCTGTGTTTAATAACTCATAAGCTGTGGTCTTAAAACTGTCATATTAATACTTTTTAACCCTCCCAAATATAGATAATATCTGAACTAAAGCTGTTTCCTTTTAAAGAAAGGTATAAACCCCCTACCCAAAAGTTTTCACAATTCTTGTAATTATAGAATAAGTAAGAAACTGATTTCATTTCTGTTTTACATAAAGAGCATACTGAAAAAAATAGTTGCTGTAAATGCATACAAAAATGTACTGCACGGGTAGAATACTGTTGCCCTAATAAAGAGTTCACATGCTGAGTTGAACAGCTAGACTGGGATGGCACTGTAAGAGAAACAGCATAGTCTTCCATCCAAGCTGATGGCCGGGTCTCCCGGCAGGGATGGGCATCTGCTGGGCGTGGGCTGGTCTCAAATATTTACTGTAACATCACTGTTTAAATCAAACTGATCTGTATGAAGCTTTAGATGCAGAACACACTGATCAATGAGGAATCATTTGTTGTGTTATAGAAGGTCATACTGATGGAAAAATGTCTGGATCTTGGAAACAATGTGAATATTTGAGTAAAGATGAGGCTGAAATTATTTTAAGACTTGAGAATCTAGGCATGCCAGGTGATGTTTTACGGAAGGGACATCCTTCTGCTTCGAGGGCAAATAAATTTGTCAATCATCAGCATAACAGTGAAATGAGATCAAGAATGTTCACAGAAAAAGTTCTATCTGCCAGGTAAAAACGAAACCATTTAAATACAGTGCCACCAATGCCCACTGAGTGATGTAATCGAGATGTTAAAATGTTACGTTCCACTGTGTTGAAGGCAGCAGTTAAGTCAAGCAAAACCATGGTTACCAGAATCACATTCAAGAAGGATTTCATTAAAGATCCTTAATAAAGCAGATTCTGTGCTATGAGGGGTTTTAAAACCTGACTGAAAAACCTCCAGGATGCCATTCTCATCTAAAAAAAAAACTGTTTCAGTTGGCAAAATACAATTTTCTCAAAAACCTCAGAAAGAAAAGGCAGCTTGGAAATATGCCTATAATTAGCCAGCACAGTGTGACCAAGGCTAGGTTTCTTAAGCTGCAGCTGTCAGACTGTCAATTGCTCTAAAATATTTACTGTACGTTACTGTAGTATCATTGTTGCGATGGATTTAAAGAGTATACTTTGCGGTTTCATTCAGTGTGGCCACCAGGGGGCACCGGTTAGAATACATCTCCTTTATTGAAAATAAGTGCAAGTCACACTTCTTGGCTTGGTGCTGTGCAGCTGTGTGTAGTTCTGTAACAAGAAATAAATTGCATAATAAACAGATTGTCATCTGCCGTATAACACACAATGTAACATATATTTGGACATGAGCTTATCAGTCTGACTGCTAATTTCTTAAGCATAATGTCCAGAAATCAATACTTAAATGAAAAAATAACCCATAGCAACAATGAACCCTTAATACTATATATCTCTAACATATGTGAATGTTTGAGGGAAGATGAGGCTAAAATGATTTTAAGACTTGAAAACTGAGCTAATGATGGCTTTCTTTCCTTACTCACACATGCGCTCATACTCAGAGTTGATTGAACTAACTCAGCTGTTCTGGAACTGGAAACTCAGAGTTGCTGATCTCAGAGTCTGTTTTTAACCTCAGAGTTTGCTGAACATGCTTCCTGGAATAAGGCCCTGGATTTAGATTTTTAGACTGTTTTCAAACCACCATTAAAGATGCTGCTAATCAAAATACACTTGGGTAATTGATCATAGGCAAGTGTGACCACCTCTATAAAAGCGGAGGCTTGGTAGTTTGCTGGTCCGGAACATTAAAGTGTGTGTGTTAACACCATGCCACAATCTTTCCAGGAGTAGCTGTCCCAGCAAATTCACTCCAAGGTGCAATGCTCAGAGAAATTGCAAATAAATAAATAAATAAATAAATAAAGCCCAAAGGGCTACATCTCAGCACAAATACCAGCTTTCAAGGACAGTGACAGAGGGGTGATGATTTAGGCAGCCAGACGACTTGTACACCTTGAAGTAATTGAGTTGACCATGAACTCCTCTGTGCACCAAAATATTCTAGAGTCAGATGATGTGAGGCCATGTGTCTGACAGACAGAGCTTGGTCATGCAGGCAATGATCCCGCTCCTCAGAAAATCTACAACAGAATGGCAGAAACGAATCCAAGAGTTGCAGTGGTCCAGTTAAAGCTAATTATAATGCTTAAGATAGCTGTGCGTAAATACAGTCAAGCCTCATTGAATGTTGTAAAGAACAGTGGGCCAAAATTCCTCAGTGTGAGAGCGTGATCAAGTCATACAGAAAACCATTAAAATGATTGCTGCTAAAGTTGTATACACATTTTAAAAGCTGATTTAAAAATTACAAGCACATAGCTATTTGTCATTATTTTTGGTGAAATATAAATAGGTCCACATTCAGCACCCTGATTTTTTGTTTTTTTAGCTGAGTATCAGGTTGAAGGGGGTTAAGGATTAAAAAAATAAATAAATAGGGATGTACTGTGCAGCTCAAGCAAAGGGCAGTGCATAAGAACCCTAAATTTCTTAAATTTGCATTCTTCAATAAAAGTCCATCCATCCATCCATTCGCTTCCGCTTATCCTGTTTAGGGTCGCGGGGGGGCTGGAGCCTATCCCAGCAGACATAGGGCGCAAGGCAGGGTACACCTTGTACAGGACGCCAGCCTGTCGCAGGGCTAACACAGAGAGACAGACAACCACACACACTCACATTCATACCTATGGGCAATTTAGTGTAGCCAATTAACCTAACCCCAGTTGTTTGTCAGAGTCTTTAATTGTCCAAATGTATTGTTTGAACTCATTGTGAAAAGCAATAAAGCATGGTTTCCTTCGAGTATTTGCAACAATGAATATGATATTTTGACATCAACAACAGAAGGTTTATCAAGTAGCCAGAGTTATTTTTTTTGTGTACAGTTTTTAACAAGACCAAACAATACAATCTTCCACGATGGACAAAGTGTTTTTCAGTGTTACTGTGAATAAAGTCACACAGTTCTTGCCAAAAATACATTAACAAATGGGCAGTAGCAAAACAGGTGAACAACAGTTTCAGGAAATATATCACAAAAGCTACAGTTAATATCTATGTCTTTCTTGAATCTGCTTTTAATATAGGATTAAGCAGGATATATTTTATGGATAATTTTAAAAGAGATTTCTTTAACTTTATTTGTAATCAGATATCTATTTGGAAGAAGCCAGTGAGGGCTTGGAAGTGGAGATTTAAGTCCTTTCTGCCAATGGTCATCATGGGAAATGTCTACTCCCTACCCAACAAACGTGATGAGCTGGAGATATTGGGGAGGACTCAGAAAGTATACATTGATTGCAGTCTCATGTGTTTTACTGAAACATGGTTGAATCAAAAATATCTCAGACTCTAATGTGGATCCACCTGGTTTCACCCTCATACATTGAGGCAGCTGGTGGCAAAAAAAAAAAAAAAAAAAAAGGGTGGGGGTCTGGCTTTGTTTGTGAACCAGAGATGGTCCTGCGCATGCCACTGCCAAGGAGAAGATGTGTTGTCCTGATACTGGTTACTGGCAGTTGCTATGCAACTATATTATGTGGCAAGAGAATTCAGTCATATCATAACAATAATTGTGTACATTCCACCCAAGGTAACAGCCGAAGTTTCATGTTAAGTTCTCATCAAACTGTTGTTAGGATACATAATAAACATCCAAAGGTGTGCTTCATAATTTCAGGAGACTTCAATCATGTTTCTCTCTCCTCCCACCTGACTGGATTCAAACAATTTGTTGACTGTTTGACCAGAGAAAATAAAACCCTTGATGTGCTGTAGGCCCATGTCAAAGAAGCTTACAGAGCTACTGTCTTATCACTAATTGGTAAGATCTGTAATTGGAGCCAGACTGGAACCGCTGCGAGAGGTGGTGAAAAACTGCACACTAAAGACGTTAGAAGCCATAGAACCACTGCTTCAAAGCTTGCTTTGAGGCGAAAAAAATCACGTGGCATATGACCACCAACTGGTTCATTCCCGGAATAATCACCTGACTCTGGTTCACGGTCCAGTCAGGTGATTCACTGACACCGCCACCGCCACATCTGCCTGAGAGCAAGGAAAGAAACCGGCTCAATCCAAAAAACAGTTGAAACACACCCAATTTATGCCATGATTTCCCAGTACTCTCGCCTCAATAACGCAACACACACATTCATCAATCTTTATTTGTAAATAGAATATGATATCATGACATTCGGTCATAATGTGTGTGCCTCAAAGAATACAAAAATGCTTCAGAACAAAAGGTATTTTCTTTCTAAGGTAGATCAAGGAGTGTGCGCGCGCGCGTGTCCATGGGTGTGCGTAATTAAAAGCCTCGCACTCTCCAGCATGCTCTCCAGTAGAGGGCGCTGTCGTTCCCATCACTAACTCTGACAGGCACAAACCTACGTGCGTCATCGCGCGTCGTCACTCAAAACACAGGTTAAAATCTAAAATAATAAGATTTCATAGAAATTCATAAGCGATCAACACACCAATTCTCCACTATACTCTGGTTAAAATGTATCATATCTTATTATATATATTATAGCCTTCAAGTTTTGTGGATATAAATTTAGCTCAAATTTAGTTTAAGTTTAGTGTAGAGGTGCATGAATGCCTCGCAGCCTTATATATTATTCGATTATTATTATTTTTTTATGCAATAATGTTTAAAAATCTTCATTTGAGGCAATCTAACCCTTAATCATCCGCCACCGCCACCCCCACCCACCTTTTTTTTTGCGTGACTCTCCTACATGTGCATATATAGCGGCGCTGCAGCGCGCTCCGAAGTTCAAGTATCAGCGTCTTTCAATATGCCAGGAAACCAGCGGGGTCTCGTGTATTTGATCACCGGGGGCTGTGGGTTTGTCGGCCAGCATTTACTGAGGGTTCTGCTGGAAAAGGAGGACAAACTGGACGAGGTCCGGGTGTTTGACAAATGCATCGATCCGAAATTAAGTGAACACAGCACAGGTAAGACGAGCAGAAGCAGTTTGTTCGTGACAGCTTGCATATAATGCTGTTTTTGTCTATAATGCGGAACTATGTTTGATAATATACTAAATTAGCGTTTAATTCTATACTGGCAAATGTATAGTCTACACATCTCATTAAATCACCCGAACTGTTTGTTCGTCAGGCTTATTCTACCTGGCTTTCTGCTTGAATAAGACAACTTTGTTTCTGAAACGTGAACAAAACGATGCTCTCTCTTCCTTTTGAAAATCGCTAACAGATCCCTGATAAGATAGGCGGTTTGGTCAAAACTCGACGCATTTGGTGGTTATGTGCCAACTTCGTGCGATCTTAAACGGTGTCTTTTACATGAAATAACTGTGTTCTGTTATACAGACTTAACGGAGTGATGGGGTGACTCACTATAGGCTGACATTTGTTTTTCTTCTTACCTGGGCAACCTAATGATAGCTGTGCTTTGAGTCCAGGGTAATAAAGATGTGCCTTGTTGTTGCACCTGTCACGGTTGTCACCACCTCTGTGAATAACTTGAATGATAGGCTGTTGCTTTATATGCAACTATGAGTCGTGACCAAACGTGCCGTGTTTGTTTTTGTTCTTTACTTCCTCATAAACACTAATTAAATTATTTAGAAGCCAAGCTATGTTTTCTTTCCTTGATTACTTCATGGAATACTATAAATACATACAGTAAACAAGGCAAGCCTTCACAACTGTGAGGAATGCACCTTCCACAAATGGTGCTTCTGGCCAACAGTAGTAAATGCTTTGCACCCTCTGGGATGATGAGTATACATTTAAATAAATCTGTCTTATTTACACACTGTGGGGGCCCAGGCAGAGGACAACTGTGTCCCGTTTCATTTTTGTTTGAACTAATGGAAATATAATCCCATCTTTAACATAAATTTCCATTTAAGAATGAAAACACAGGAAGGGGAGTCTGAATTGCAGCAGAGGCTCTGACCAAAAGTCCAGTTTCTTTCCGTGCCAGCTGCAGTGCTATCAGCAGGTCAAGGACAAAATATGAGAGCTAAGATAAACTCAAGGTTGAAGACCTTCAAATTGTTTTGCTGTGTCAGTTCAGTAGTGGGAGTGATCATGTATTTTGTTTTTTTTTAGGGAGATAAAGTACCTTTCTTTGTGTCTTCATTTTTTTTAAGCCAACTGGGTTAGTCAGAACCTTTTTTTTCTCTTCGTCTTCAGTGGAATTTAAAAATAGCACACTATCACTTTGTATATAGCTGTTCTTGCCCCGACGATAGAAAAAGCAAAAAGATACATGCCACAACTTGAAACGGCACAGCTATTATGAAATCAGGGCTGCTTGATAAATGGCTGAATGAGTCTGTGTTGTAATTCCTTGGTAAACTGACTTTTTTTTTCCCCTCATGGATTTGTGCAATTCACAGTAAACCTTATTTTTTCCTGCTTAATTGCAGTTTCAGTGATGAGTATTTTTTAACTTTGTGTCTTCCTGTTTTCTACCCAGACCAGACAAAAGTGGTGGTCATTCAGGGGGACATCACTGATTATACCTCTGTGTTGGAGGCCTCACGGGGGGCAGATGTTGTCATCCACACAGCCAGCTTGGTCGACGTTTGGCACAAGATCCCAGAAACCCTCATCTACTCCGTAAATGTAACAGGTGAGGTTTAAAGGGAGTGTGTGTAAAACGGAGAAAAGAGAGCAGTTCAGCTTGATGAACATTTTACCTCAGAAACCCTGACATCCAAAGGAAATCCACACCCCTGCTTTGGATGGTTTTCAAAGCCATTACTTGACCCATTGGTTGGAGAAGTTCACATTTTCTCATCACATATACTTATTACAGGTCTGAGGTGTGGTTTCCTCTTGCCAAGGACTAGTTGTTTTTGGGTGGATGCTTTATTTAAAGGTCTAACATATCTCAGATCTTTCATTTCAACTCTAAGCTGTTAACAGTGTTTATGTGGAATTTTGTGGTTTAATTTTAAGTGTTACTACAGTACGTAATGGTAGTAGCACAGATGAGAAGTGAGCCGCTGAGGGAAACTCTTAACCGCTCTGCTTTTGGGAACGTGACGAGAGTAGCGTCACCATTTGCTGTCACTGAAACCATGAATAAATCCGGTCAACTCAAATTTACATGTGGATGAGGGCTTAGGTCATGTTATTTTTGCACATGAGCCAAATAATTTGATTCTAATATTAAGAAGAGCTGTTAGATGGTGATTCAGTGTCAACAGTGTCTGGCTCAAATAACACTGTTTAGTCATAATCTAACATAGTCACTCAGTTGCTTAGAAAAACCTTTAGACAGGTTTGTCTAAACATGTCCTTCTGTTTAGTGCAGCAAAGTGGCTCACGAGATGATGATGGCTCAGCCACGTAAGCTGTTTGTCATTATAGTATTATTACTAACAGGACAATTAAATCAGCTGGTTGGGACCATGTTAGATAAACTCAAAATTAAAAGCACATCCATATTCAGCTAAATAAGCTTTAAATTAACAAGCGGTGCCGGGCACAACAAACCCCGCCCCCGGCAGACGTTTTGCCCAGATTTGAAGTCATCCGAGATTTTTAGTAGATGCATCTATGGTGTGAATTTGAACATCCTACCTCACATCTTTCTTGAGTTATCACGTTCACAAGATTTTTCAGAAAAACCTGACCTCTGACCTTGACCCACTTATGTCAAAAATGTAATCATCTAGGGGTCACTGGTCATGTTTGGTGCAAATTTGGTATGAATTGTACTGGTAGTTTTGCTGTACCATTGTTAATAAAGAAACCAAAAAGAATACCCTGTTCCCTCCTCCGGGGCTGGGTAGAGAGTATTGGATGACAGTGGCGCTCTATGACAGAGGAATCTGCCATTTCAGCCTTGAGGATTTAGTTTTCAATGGATTTGTTGACTGAGATCGCCAACCATATGCTTTTAAACATGTGACCATGAAATACTCCTCCTTATTTGTCAGAGTTCTTGGAATCTCTCTGGCATGCATTTGCAAGTGGCTGAAGAATGTTATTGACAGCATCTTACCAGATGTTTTTCTTTGAATGGAAAACTGTCTAAATCCAGACTGAAGACATGGACCATATGAGCAAAGAAGGGATGAAAACGGTACACGTTGTTGCTGGTGAGGCTGTGAATGTATAATCTACAGTAACTCCAAAACTGTTGCTGTAGGCAAGACAGTTTTGTGATGTGTAGCTGAGTGAGTTTCCAAACAGAATACAGCAGCAGCTCTCTTGCAGCTGCAGGAGCGGAGTTCAGCTTTTGTCTGTCTGAAGGTTAATAATTACGAGTTTATATTAATTTACATTAATCACATGAACAAAAGACCACAGTTAAAGGTTGTCTTTCTGTGAAAAGCTCTGTGATAAGTTTAAGTTGATGTTGGCTTTTGGTCTGTTTCACTTGGTCCAAAAAGGGCCCATCCCTAGGACTGAAAAATATTCACTGTTGTGTTTTTTTTTTTTTTTTTTTTTTTTAAAGATTCTCATTAGTTCCTCCTCCTTCAGTGTCCAGGGCAAAAATCTCTTTTCTTCTCAGAATTGGTACAAATTGAAAGTGCAACACTCTACTGTAAGCCCTAATGGCTCTGTTGGCCTATAGATGGAGTGGCAACTGGAGTTTAATCTCCTTTCAGACCATATGCAGCCTCCAATCTATAGCCATGTTAGTCCAAAAGATAGACATTAGAGCATAAGATCCCACAGAATAAATATTATTGCAGGGATCCTCACATCCAGGCCTCGAGAGCCGGTGTACTGCAGGTTTTAAATGGGTCCCTGATCCAACACACCTGAATCAAATGGCTGAATTACCTCCTCAGTATGCAGTCAAGTTCTCCAGAGTCCTGCT
>JAVDPK010002494.1:274167-320311 GCA_034780415.1 Cichlasoma orientale | reverse complement strand
ATGGCTGAATTACCTCCTCAGTATGCAGTCAAGTTCTCCAGAGTCCTGCTAATGACTTCTATATTTGACTCGGGTGTATTGAAACAGGGACACATTTAAAACCTGCAGGACACCGGCTCTCGAGGCCTGGACGTGAGGATCCCTGTATTATTGCATCAGGAAAAGCACAGATCAAGCAAACTTAATTATCAATTGCTAATTCCATCAAGTTTCCTCTGAGTCATGCCAGTGAGCCAGTATGCATATCTTGAATACTGTGGAGCTGGCTAACCTAAATAGAAACCTATGGACTGTTCATGTAGTAGTGTTCAGAAATTTGATCAACACATTTATGCTGATAAGCCAGTAAATCTTCAGAGTGGTGTTCTATAAAAAACTTATTTTGTCTGCTTTTGATTCCAGCACACATTTGCTGCCAAGTGGAAGCAAATGTTAACTATGCAGCCCATGAACTGTTTACTCTCTAGATTCCTCTAAGTTTTTAATTTTAAGCTACGTAAACTATAGCCTTAATACCGGAAACCAGAAAGTAGGAAAAACTGTTAAATACAGCAACATGAGGTTTTATTTCCTCCACGATCCATCAGCACATGACTTTGCACTTTGTGTGGACTGTTTAAAACAGAGGTCAGGTTGTTTTGGAGCGGAAAAACGGACCACACATGGATCCGGGGTCTCAAATTGCGTGATGATTCTTTCCTTGTGTGTTCAATTTAAAATTTGAAGATGAGTTCCCTTTTAAAATCTTTGTGTAGATTTGAAGGAATCAGCTGAGATGCAGAAGAAATTCAGCTATGTTACAGTGACCCTTGATCTAAAATGCAGTCTCATCTATCCAAATAAGTGAGCACACTTACTAAAAATGTTTTTTTTCTCTTCTTTTAGGAACCGAGAATGTAATCAAAGCCTGTGTGGAGTGTGGCATCGAGTGCCTTGTCTATACCAGCAGCATGGAAGTGATCGGTCCCAACATCAATGGAGATCACTTTAAGAGGTGAAATTAAACTCTTTTGTTTCTGAGTTCTATGCAGTTTTCTTTGTTTTGATGCTGACCGAGCCCACGCAGTAGAAATTTAAAGCCCATTTAAGTGTCTTGGCTCATTTAGTTCCTTTTCTGTAGTTGCTATCTTGTATCCACTCTTGTCTTAAATGCACAGTCATGAAAACCATATATGGCGTGTGCAGAAAAAGATATGATGGGTGGAGTCAAAAATGAATGCCACAGTATCTACTGCTTTGTGTGTCTAACTCAACAAAGTGATCAAGGTAGTTGATCTTTGTGGATCTTTCCTATCCCAGTAATGTGACTGATTCCAGTTTGTGTCACACACCTGTTTATGTAATACTGCTGCAGTTAAACAACTATCATCTCTGAGGTTTAAAGTTCAAACAGGTTTTACCATAATCAGTTGCCATGACCGGCTACAAACACAGTTGTGCTGTTCAGGGTTGGTAAATAAAGGAATATTTCATGAAGAATTATTTAATGATTAACAATATTAGTTACATAATGTATGTTTTGCAAGTTTTGTTTTTTTTTTAAATTGTTAAATGTGACATCTTGAATGTTCTTGCTGACAAAAAATGGGAAGATATAATCTTAGTTTTCTTTGTAGATATAAAATAATTATTTTTTTAAAAAAAACTGTCTGCTATTGTCGCCGGGCAGAAATGGCAGCACAATGGTATTTCTAAATATGGACCGTCTCTGGGTATTTTTCTGGGTATTCTGGGCACTTTCAGAAGCGATGTGATGTTGCCTGTATAACTGGAATATTTTGGGGAAGAGTGTACAGAAGTCATAACCAATGACTGACAAATGGAAAGCCCACACCTGGAGGTGTGAGTCAGATCCAGGTGAACGGTTCACCACTGCATTTATTTTTTTTTTTTTGTATAGGCACCAGCCTGTCTGTGTCTGGCTCCTTTTTACTGGCATATGTAGGTTAGAGGAAACTGTTTTTGTTTTTTTTGTTGACGGTGTTTTAAAGTAGGGTTTTTCCCCTTTTCACCCATGACTGAAATGAAAAAACTGTTGTGCTCAAAACAAGGTTGTATTCACTAAAGGTAAAGTGCATGAGTGGGCACTCCTTGAATAGATGTGGTTGCCTGGAAATCCCACCCAGTTCCTTTTTTAGTTTAGGGTTAAAACAGTGCTTAGTTTGTTCTGCAGAAACCCTGGTCCAATATTTAGCATGAGAACCCTTTTCCTTTAGAATAGCTTTGTCACTATAGGCCACATAAAATGAAATTACAGGTGCTCCTCCCATTGTGCAGCTATACAAGTATAAATAGAATAAGATAAATATAAATAAAACACTTTCTAGACATCTGGCTAAGTTATATTTACGCAACTAAGGAATATTTACATTGCTAAGGATAAATATACTTATCAAGAATATGAGTATGGATGTATTTGTGGGATATGGGTATAGATATGTGTTGGATATTAGCAACAGTAGCAGCAGTGACCTTTAAACCTGTACCAGTGTGGTACAGGTTTTTTATGTGCTTGTCTGTAAAGTATTTACGTAATCTCAGACTGCCTCCATGATTTTGAGATTAGGGTTTTGCAGAGGCTAGCATCTGTAGCTAGACTTCAGACTCCTTGTTCCTTTTGTGTCCTGCTGCAGAAGAAATGTGGGACCAATCAGGCACCTTCCTGATGATGCTGTGTGACGTATAAGATTTGTAAAGATGTAAAAACTTTTTCACAGTACAGTATGTGCTGTGATGCAGAGCTAGATAGATGCAGAAAAAACATTTAGCAGCATGCACTCTGTATCTGCTGAGATCTTTCTACATCAGACTGCAGTGCAGCCATTGACAGGCATTAGTTTTCTGGTATTTTGTAGTGGAATTAAAGTGAATCTAATTGTAAGTCGACATACTCGGCCACAGTGAACCTATCTGCATTTACTGTTGTAGACCTGCTTTGATGTGTCCTTCATTGCTTACCATCAATGCCAATTCATGAACTTAACTGTGACAATTTCAGGTTAAATGGGTTCAAAGAAAACAGCATAATGGCCTCATTACAGAGGGACAATTTGTTATGACAAACATCCGGCAACCCGCTGGACTTACTGACAGTCTTCCAGATGGTGTGCATGTCTTAGTGTGAGCACACTTTGCACGTACGCACCTTGCCATCTGTTTTAGTTCTAGCTGACATTACACTGTAAGAATGAACCTTTGCCTGCTCTTGTTGAAAAGCTCTAGTCAGACACCACAGTTCAGATAAGAACAAAGCTGCAGGAAGCATACAAGCAAACATTGAACAGATCTAGTTTCTTTCTTTCTGTGCCAAGGTTTGTTTGAGTTAGGAATGTGTTTAAACAAGGCTATCATCCATGTGGCAAGGTCAAGAAAATGCTATAGGATTACCTTATCCTGGGTGCTTCTCTAAATGTTTTGACTTCTTTCCTTTTAGGGGCAACGAAGACACACCTTACACAGTGAAACACAACATGGCCTATCCCAAGAGCAAGTCAACGGCAGAGAAAATTGTGCTTGAGGCTAATGGCATCAAGGTAAGATATTTCAAGTAATGGTAACTGTGGATTTTTTTTGTTTCTTGTAAAGAAGAGTGGTGAAATGTTTGAACCAAATCACAGTGAGGTAGATTTAATAAATGTACAGTGGAGCCAGTAAACCCCCCAATGCTTAACATCAAAAATGCTAAGACTGGGAAGTCCAGTGTAGAGGCTCTAGATGGGAAGATTGTTTTTCTTTGTCTCCTGCTTAGTTGGACTGAAGCCTTAAAAAGCATGATAGGGGAATTTATTTTGCAACTTTGCCACACAGAATGCTAGAATTTCCTTTGTGGCTCCGTGGTGGTCTAGTGGTGTCATTCCTGCTGTTTCCAGTTGCATCTAAATCTTCCCTTTGTCCCATTTTTTTTTTTTAAATTTATTTATTTATTTATTTATTTTTTATGAATATTGTCTACCCTGTGCTTGAAAACTGAATTATTTTTTTAATTTCCTGTGCAGGTGAAGGGTGGTAAGAACTTACACACATGTTCACTGAGGCCGACGGGGATCTATGGCGAGGGGCACCAGCTGATGAAGGACTTCTACCAACAGGGCGTTCAAAGGGGAGGCTTGATTGTCGGAGGCATCCCAGACCATGTTGAACATGGTCGGGTTTATGCAGGTAAAATTACCACTTTTGTGAGGTTTTTAATGCGTCACGAGAATTTAACTTCTGTTATGGTTTGAGCTAAACTGCAACCTGATTTTAAATATGACTGTAACCAGGGAAAAAAGCAGAAGTGTGTAGCATGTATGAGGGCTTCCTCTGCATTTCGCGTGAAGTTTGAGGGTTTTTGCACCTGATGCATTTTACAATATCGGTATTTAAAAAAACAAACAAAAAAAACTTGATGCTCTAAAAAAAAAAAAAGACTCTTGAACAACTGCTACTCGGCGCTTATAGTAAAAATGGGAATATTCAATACTAGATGGCTTTTATCAGTCAACAACATCTATACACACAGACGTAACCACACCTTGAATCCTCTGTGATGATGTCATTATTTAGCCTCACTGCTTGTTGCCAAGTGAATCATAAGCAATACTGCGTTTTAACACGCTTTCAAGTTTGAGTTGTAGTCATAACATGTACAGCTGCTGAACCTTCACATGGAAGATCACAAATGGGGCAGACACTGTGGGCGTTTTCCATTCTGCACATCAGCAAACGTTAAAGTGAAATGTGCTCAGAGTTGTGAAGCATATCTGCACATGTTGCCCTTAGATATGATTTTGGTGTATAGGAACTTGCCTAGCTCTCTTAACTTTACAGAAACATGCTGTTTCTTTAAGTATATTTTTACATTCAACAGTGGTTATTCAGACATTGGGGTTAGATAACATTATTTTTTTTTTTAATCAAGCTATGCAGACAAAATAAAATGGGGAGAAAAGCCTTGTGTTGAAATACCAAATATGTTCCCATATAAGCGTGATGGATTATACCATGTTCTAGAGATCTGGTGAGATCACTGGTACAGAAAGAAGACTCCAAACATTCAGATGACTTGTACAGAAATATTTATTGGTTGAAAGGATGTATTATCACACAGCTGTGACGGCTATGTTGTAACAGAATATTATTGCATTTATGACAATTATACATATTACAATACAACCGCAACTGGACAGAAAAGATGCCGCTTCGATTTAGATTAAGTGACTGATCTAAGATTACTTTGACTTTATTATATGGACAGACCGTGATTTTTTTTTTTTTTTTTTTTTTATTAACTCTCAGCTTTATGCAGTATCTAAATTTAACTGAAGTATTTGAACTCACTTCTATAATTAAATCTGTTACTCATCCATTTATTTGTCTTGCTAGGCAATGTTGCCTGGATGCATCTGCTTGCTGCCCAAGCCTTGAGGGAGCGCCCGGAGAAAGTTGGAGGCGAAGCTTTCTACTGCTACGATGACTCGCCCTACAAAAGCTACGAGGATTTCAACATGACGTTGCTGTCTGAGTTTAACTTTCGAAAGGCCCGCATACCTACACTGGTGTTGTGGTTTCTGGCCATGATGAATGACTTTCTTCACTGGATACTGAAGCCCATATACAATTATACACCGCTGCTGAACAGTTACACCTTGGCCGTGGTTAGCACCACCTTTACAGTGAGGACCGACAAAGCTGAGCGTTATTTCCAGTACCGCCCTTTGTACACCTGGGATCAGTGTCTCAACCGCACACAGAAATGGATCAGCACATTTCCTTCAGAAAACTCCAAAGAGACTTGATATGAGCTCAGCAGCTCCTATTTAGACAGGATTGCAGTATGTAAAGGAGAATCCTGTTTGTCATTAGATAGTAGCAATAAATTAAGCTTTATATGAAAATATGTTGTCAGTAGTGCATTAATAAACAATTTTTGCAACTAGAGATTAAACGGTGAATCACTTCCATAGCAGTTTATTTTATTTTCCATACAGCATTCATCAAAAAGTAGAAAAACCAGTTCTTAGAAGGGTGATAAACATTAGCAATAAGAACAAGGTAAGCAATAAAAGCAGTGTAGGTATAAGAAACTTTCTAAAAATTAATTTTAAAGATGTATTCTAAATATGACACTGATTCTGTCTGTATAAGCTTCATTCCAAAGTGATGGTGACCGTTAGCTGCTTTATGTAAAGTCATCTAGTAGGTTGATATGAGGCATAAAAGGTGACTTGTTTCATTTCTGTGGCGTTTTAGATTGCGTACTAATTTTTAGATTTGCATTTCACAGTGATTATAAAAATGCACAGTATTAATTTTGACAAATGTAAACACAATTTACAAGCATTTAATACTCAGGTCTGTCATATTTTACTGATGTGTGTGTGTGTGTGTATATATATATATATATTTTTTTGTATTTAATGAAATTTTCAATGTTTAGCATGGTTTAATTTTTTTAATGTAAATTTTAAATAAAGAATTATTTAATCTGTTCTAGATGGCCACTTGTGTTGTGCTTTGGGTTAGATTTACAATACAGGGCAAGGCCTCATGTTTTTACTAACATAACAAATCTCATACATGCCATTTACATCACACAGCCTGGAGACCAGAATCAATTTTAAGTAACTGTTTCTGTTTCGGTATTAATATTTGTCTTCACCATATCCCCATGGTTACATCCGCCTCTCTTTTCTATGAATTCAAATGTTTACCCGTGTCGTTTGTGAGGAGAATCATTCCCTGTAGTCTTGTGGAAACTTGTCCTCATGCTATATTACAACCAGCTGTACTGGCTATTATGACTCAGAGGGAAAAGGGAGTTCCTTTATAGCCTTAGCTAACATTGTTTCTGCAAATGTGGGTGTCCCCTATTTTGAGGTTTTCTATAGCAATCTCCAAAACACTGAATGTCTGCTGCTACAAAAAATAAAAATAAACAATGACTGTTTCCAAGAAACTCGTTAAAGCTCTTTACAAGCCTAACAAAAGACGTGGGGACAACAGCATGAGAAATTTAACCTTTTTAACATAAATTTACAACATAATACAGCACATTATGATAGTGTGGTCGGATACAAAGCCTAGTCTTTTTTCTTTTAAAGGTATTTTTTTTGGCCTTTTTGCCATTATTGGATAGTGGACAGTGAAGACAGACCGGAAAGTGGGGAGAGAGAGAGAGACAAGGGCAGACACACAGGAAAGGGCCATGGGTCAGATGTGAACCCAGGGCGCCTGCACGCCCACTGAGCTATGTGTTTAGTTGATGCCTTTTGGTGGTTCACCACAACCCCAGTGTCTAGGCGCATCAAACCTATTTTAGTTCATAAGCCACATATGATCTCAAATGGGCTGGACCAGTAAAACAACAGCATAATAACCTATATGAACCTCTTTCTTTAATAAGAAGTAAACAAGTATTCTGAAAGTGTTCACATTTTTACATTTACAAAAAGCAAGTGTAATTTCAGAACTATGTCTCAATTAACAGTTAACAGATCACAGTAAATCTAAACTTAGCACAAAAAGTAAGGAAATTTGATAGACAGACAGACAGATAGAGAGATAGAAAGATAGGGCGATTAGTTCTTTGTTGTAACAATTCTTCTTGGCAATAAATCTTATGCCGTTGTAAAACCTGTTTCCCCTTAAATGGTGCCACATTTACAAGGAGCATGCATTTGTGGATTGAGCAACAGAGTTGAGTATGTTGGTTGTGCCCACTGAAAACTTGTCAACTCTTCTCTGCCACTGCCAAACAGCTTATTCTGCTATTGACGTGTTTGGTCTCGTTTACTGGATTGGATGATTGAAGTGTGAAAAAACAAGACATACTGGCAATCTAGCAGTGCATTCATTTAACAAACAGTTGGCATCAATAGCATGTGGACGAGCCATGCATGGCCACCACAGCCTGACACCTCCTCCTCATGCTGGTCACCAGCTTGGTCACACATTGCTGTGGGTTGGCATCTCATTCTTCAACCAGCATTTGCAAGTCAGCCAATGTGGTTGTGTTGGCACGAACAGCACGCCAAAGCTGATCCCACAAGTGTTCAGCGGGGTTGAGATTAGGACCACAGGCAGCCCGTTCCACCCTCTCCAGCCCCAAATTCTGGAGGTAGTCTCTGACAAACCCCGCTCTGTGGGGGCGAACGTTGTCATCTTCGAGGACAGAGTTCAGTTTCAGACTGGACATATGGGATTGCCACTCTGAAGGGTAGCTGGCAAAGGTGAGTTTAGACCCTCTTTAGGGGTGCTCAAGCACCCCTAAACTTAATCTCAGCACCCCTTTACTGTAGCATAGTAAAAGTGGTATATATTATTAATATATTCAGTAATATTTGTACTTTTGTATGGCAGCACAAAGAGAAGAGGATAAAGAGATTATATAAGTTACACTCACGTATGCATACACACACACATGTACGCGCACACACACACACACACACACACACACACCCCTATTCATGTGGCTGGCCTCTCCCTAAGAGGTGTGGGTGATTAGTCATTCAAGATGAGTAGAGCCGCCACTCCTCCACATCAAGAGAAGCCAGCTGAGGTGGTTCAGGCATCTGAGTAGCAGTACCTTAGGCGCCTCTTGGGTGAGGTGTTGTGGGCATGTCTCACTGGGAGGAGGCCCCGGGGCAGACCCAGGACACGCTGGAGAGATTACATCTCTCTGCTCACCTGGTGATCTTATCTGGGTGATAAGCTGGAGGAGGTAGCTGAGGAGAGGGAGAATGGGGATGGATGGATGGATGGATGGATGGATGGATGGATGGATGGGTTTTTCAATGCAGCTAAAGAAAGTCTGATTGTAATCTGATTACATTTCATTGAAATTCGTTTGCAATTAAAATAAATACAGGTATCATATGGACCAGCAACTGTGTCCAGTAGATAAAGATCAAGGAATCAAGGTCAGGATCCAGCTCGGCTGTGGTCATTTTCTAGCTCATCCCATCCGGATCCATTTTGGATCCATTCACAGCAGCTTATTTTGTCCATAATCTGTATTCCTTATTCAAAATGCCTCATCCTTCCAGAACTATAGTGAAAAATCTGAACAGGTAGAGAGGTCTATAAAAGCGGAGGTATTTCTTATAGCATGTTTACATTTATTAAAGACTTGGAAAGCTGCTCTATATTTTTTAGTTAAATGGGAAACAGTTACTATGACTGAAGTAACTCAATAAAAAATCTCTCCTATGGCTGCAAGAGAGTCAGCTGTGAAAGCTGATATTAGATCAAATTATAAATGTTTACACTGGGGAATATTAAAGCAGAGTTTTGGGTTTGTTTGTTTTTTGTTTTTGTTTTTTTTTGGGGGGGGGGGGGGGGTTATTGTGCAACAAAATCCATCTGTCCATCCATTCATCTTCAGGTTCAGGTCCCAGGGGCAGCAGACTTTGCAGAGAAGCCCAGACCTCCCTCTCCCCAGCCACATCAGTTCATCTGGGGGAATACCAAGGCGTTCCCAAGCAAGTCGAGAGGTGTAATCTTTCCAGCATGAGCAGCAAAAAGAAGTTGTTGAGCCCATCAGTACTTTAAATGCTTACTGAACAAAGAAAGAAATTTTTCTATTGCTATCTGAGTAACTAATGTCACAGGTCCATAAATGAACTGTTTCTTCTGTTTCTCTACATTGTTCTCTTCGGTTTCTGTTATCTACACTTTCTCCCTCGTTAATTAGATTTAAATATCAAATGTAAAATTAGGATTGCAGCTTCGTCAAACTTCATCAAATTTTTAGTGGTCGAGGCTAATTAAAAGGAAACATTTCTCCCCTCCTGCTCTTCAAGACACACGTCGGGTCTCCACACTGACACGCATTCACATTCCTGGGTCCACCGGATTCAAATGGAGATGCTGCTCTTTATTTATCTGTTACGACGCTAAATCGTAGTATAGGAGCTCCATTGAGGATGGCTGTCTCTACTCAGAGATAAATGAACGAGAAACTCGTAGTTAATCATCAAGCCCAGTTCTGATGCACGGAGGACACGTTTGACATCCCTGAGCCAACGTCGCTTGCAGTTGCACTAAAATGCAACTGCACCATCTAGTGGTGCAACTGAACACACCAAACAAAGTAAGAAATTGATGAAAGTTCGATTTCATTGAATTAACTTCCATCCATCGATCCATCTCCCATCATTATTTTCATCTGGGAAAGCTCGTGGGCTTCTTCTTTTGAAGTGACCTAATTGAAACTTCCTTTTAGTTTCTTCAATAAATAAATAAATAAAAATAAAATAAAAAGTGACTGAAATTACGAAAGTAGGGAGCAGGTGGAAGAAAACGTATGCTCTGGAGAGAAGACAGAATAGATGTGTGTTAATGAGAGGGAGACGGGTGTAGGTCTAATAGTGAAGATGCAAGGAAGATAGATAAGTTTAAATATCTGGGGTCAGCTATCCAAAGCAACCGACAGTGCACAAGAGAGGTGAAGAAGAGAGTGCAGGCAGGGTGGAGTGGGTGGAGACCAGTGTGAGGGGTGATTTGTGACAGAAGGATAGCAGCAAGAGTGTGAAAGGGAGGATCCTGAACGTACGCGTGCTCGTCGACTTTTGACGCGAACGCGCGCGTAGCTGTCAATAGGAAATGCAGGCTGTTCGTGTCGGCTGAGCCCCTGCGGGTGTGCTTGGACATTTGATCACAGAAAGTCGGACTATTACAAAATGAAAACTATCACTTAGATACTTGTTTGACTTTGGTGAGAATGCCAGGACCAAGTGCGCATGTGTAACCGAGATACCGCGGCATCCTCCAGCTAGCTAGCACGGCTAACAGAAACAGAACACTGTCAGTGCTAATGCTAAGAGTTAAATAAGCTAACTTAGCTAGCTAGCTCACGGATTGCGGAACGTTTGTTCTCCCAGCTGCTCCCCCAGTTCAGCGATTCCTGCCCCGTTGTCGCCTTTTCGTGTTCTCATTAAAAGGAGGAGGTTTCGGAACCGGAGCTGTGGCGGGGGGACGAGACGACAGGAACTCCCTGGCTGGTTATCCAGGCGGACCGATCGCAGTGACACGCCGGTGTGGGTGAGTTGAAGAGTGGAGGTGAAGTTCTAGTTGACTGGGGGCAGTGGGGTGGACAAGGCCCATGGACGTTTCTCCGCTGGGGCCTGGCAGGCCGGCAGGGTGTTAACTATTAGCTGCTCGTAAAACGTTGCCTCAGCGCGCTGAATCGGGAAGTTGAGTCGCTTGAAGAAAGGCCTCCTGAGAGGCTATAACAACAAAGTGACTGGTGTTATTAGCTGCTAGCTCGTAACCGATAGGTGTCCGGAGCAGCCACTACAAACATGAACCTGCTCCATCAGCAAAAAACTGTATCACCATGGTTGTCCGGACGCTTTGTTGAATACCAGTGCACTGGTACATTTAAAGAAGAAATTGCGTTTTCCGGTGCTCTGGTTTAATCACTAGATTGAGTAAATTTCTGAAGTTATTTAGAGTTTTAATTTTTGGTGTGACTCTTGCAGCGAGCTTTTGTGTGACTACGAATAAAAGGTTCCTGAATTACTTAGACACATTACTGTCATTTCACTGTACCATATAAGCTTTTGTGGCAAAAGAGGAAATGTAGCTTGGTGCATCTGTTCGTGTTAGGTTTATGCTGATTGTTGACATGTGGTTTTATAATGAATGTTATATTGATTTAAAATCTCAATTGATTATTTAACTCCTGTTTTAAAAAGAGTGACTCTGGAACTTTATTCAAGTTGAGTGTTGACTTGTTGATAACAATTGCATTTATATCCCTCTGGTTGTTTATCTTGAGTAGCTGAGGGTTTAATTTTTAAAAAATTATTATTATTATAGTTAAAACTCAACTTTGTTTTGTTTCTTTTTTATAAAGGAGAGAGTGGAACCATGGCTGAACTCTCCACCTTATCCCCATCCCCACCTGCTTTGGGTGATCCTCATGCAGCGCCATCCATCCCTCCGTCATCACCAGGGCTTCCTCCTCCTAACAGCACTGCTACAGAGTCTCCCAGGGAGATGTCCATACCGAAGTCTTCCCTTTTTAATGACAAAGCTTTGAGTGGAAAAACATCTGCAGCACTGTCAGGGGGGCCACCCTTGATTCCCCACCCATCGTCAAATCCTCCCAGTCTCACTGCTGAGACCCCCCTTCCTTCATCGGTACAGCAGCCTGCTCCGGGAAATGAAGAATCAGCAGGGAATGATACAGAGACAAAGACTAAAAATCCCTCTGCTGTGGAGATCTTGAATACTGAAACTGAGATGCCAAAAATGATGAGTGAGCCACCAGCTCCAAGCGAAGTGGTACAGGCATCCCCCTCTCCTGATCTAAATCCTGGTCCTAATCTGTACCCCAATGTGCACATCACCTGTAACCCAAATCCTGTCATAGACGAAGGTCAACTTAAAGCGGGCCAACCCCAAACAACTGCAAGTCCGAATCCCGCACCTGCGCCTTTGGTCACATCATCATCTGTAGCTGAGGAGGAAAAACCTCAGACACTCCAAGGTGCACAAAATGCTTCAAGCAAGCCTCCACCTCTGTCCCCAAAGCCTGGCACTCCCAGTGAAGCCAGGAAGGGAGAGCTGCCTTCTACCCCTACCAGAGTCGAACCCCACAGCCCAACAGTCCCACTCATCCAAGAGCCACCTTTGCCCTTCTCTCTACCCAACCCCAACCGCCGGCCGGCCCCAGACACCCTCAGTTACCTCGAGTCAGCCAGCCTGATGTCGGGAACTTTGGAGTCTCTGTCTGGACTGGGAGAAGATGGCAGCTCTGTGGGCTCAGATTCGGAGATTAATGGCCTGACTGTCAGACGCATTGACAAGTATGGCTTCCTAGGTGGGAGTCAGTACAGTGAAGGGGGGTAAGTAGTAGCACATTAACCAATCACTCACACTCACAACTACTGTACAAACTCATGAACTATGTCACTGTTTGTTTGTAATTTTGTCAAACAGCCCTTTCAAAACACACGTTCAGTGTGGCTGTGTGAAAAGAGAGGAAAAAACATTTGGTTTTTCACCTTAAGCTTCACTGTAGATGGTTTTCTATTTGAAATATGACACTATTAAATCATGGCCACAGAATTGGTTTACTCAGATAAGTATAACGCTTGCTTGACCATTTTCCTTTTGATTGGCCACTTTACACCATCTGACCCACAGTGATTGTCTACTCTGTCTCCGCCTCTCTTTCCTGCCTTCCTTTTCTTCTGTGCTGCTCTAAACATATCTGTCTGTCCTTTATCTCCCCTTGGTCTGACTCAGATGGTGCTGAGAGCGCTTTTGTGACTCATTATGTACTGACTCTGTGTATCTGTGGTGTATTTCCTATCGCACCCATCTGCTCTTTTCCTCCCTTTTTTCGTCAGATTTGCTTCTACTTTTCTAATGAGCTAATTGCCCTTCCAATGTTGAATAATTAAAGTCTTATTGATTTGCCCTGAGTGTCAGTGGCAGTCTATTCCTGTCATTGTTCGTGATTTTCTGTGAGCATAATGTTGTGCAAGTGAATGCAAGACAGAAAGTGAGGCGAGACATTTGTGTTTTAGATTAGAGATACAAATAACAAAGTGCAATTTTTAGAGGTATAAACAGTACAAAGAACTTCCTCATTCTGTCAGTGCTATAGTGATTTTATATTACTCACTTTTGCAGTGAAAAGGAAGTTGGAGTTGAAGTCGCACGACAGCGGGAGATGAAATGGCTTGAGATGTTCTGCCACTGGGATAAGTGGATCAAACATCGCTTCCAGAAGGTACATGCAGCAGCCTTTCAGCATGTGCCATTAAAAGCAAGAACTGAACTGCTCAAGAAAATTAAAGGGACAATCAAGCCAGACATCACATCTTGATTAATGACACATTCAAGTTGAAAATCTGTCAATGTACATTTGTACATTGTATAATTATTAAAGAGCAAAATGATATCTGCCAGTGGAATCTAAAACAAAAAAAATCAAAGCATGATTTGAGCTGTATAACTTGGTTATATTAAACATTATGTCAAAACGAATATCCTATGTGTCTGTGCCTTACAGGTGAAGCTGCGCTGTAGGAAAGGGATTCCATCTTCTCTCAGATCAAAAGCCTGGCAGCTGCTGTCCAACAGTGAAGAGCTTCTACAAAACAACCCGGGGAAATTTGAGGTATCATAGTTGCCATGTAGTTTTCATTTACTCCATTTAGAAAGTGAAATAAAATGTACTCTGATTTATGTTATCCTTTAGTTCATGTTTATGTTATTGAACTTCTTTCTCTTTGTTTATATTAAGTCAGTTGTAGTTGGTTTGAGAACATTTAGGGAGGAATTGTTAGCATTGAGTAAGTGGCTTCTAGTGGGGCTGAGTAGGCCAGTTTCAGCTCCAAAGAGTGCTAAAGGGGCGCAGGAATACCAGTCTGCGCAGAAGCAGACCTAGTGAGCTCTAAGCCTCTTATCAGAGCCAGTAATCCTGCTTGTTTATGCCCTGCCCCTCTGTGAGGGTCTGGCCTTGACTGGGCCTGTCCAGCCTTTTACTGTTCCTCTTATCTGTGGAAGAATTTCTTTGCTACCTTTTTTTTTTTCATTTTTAGTTCATGTTACATTTAATTTCATATAGCGCTTTGCTTTATAATCCATTTTAATGGCTACAAATGAATTTCTGAGAATTTATTGACAACCAGTTTTTCTTCTTTCACTACAGGAGCTGGAGAGAGAGCAGGGAGAGGCGAAATGGTTGGACATTATAGAGAAGGACCTCCACAGGCAGTTCCCCTTTCATGAGATGTTTGCTGCTCGTGGTGGCCACGGGTAAAATAATACACACAACCACAGAGTCTGTTTTATACCAGAGGAACCATGCACCATTAATAAAAAGAAACACCTACACGCTGCTCTGCTTGGAAATGTTTTGATCTGTGGTAGATCTTTATCACTTCAGCATCACAAGTTGATTTGACTATATTTGTCTGTAAACTGTAGGGCTGTGCCATATTATAATACACAGATACACTTCAAATTAGGTAGTGTGTTATCAGTGACAGTAGCTCATTGCAAAAGGAGGATGTAAAATGCCCTTCATTTTATTTGCATTAATAAAAGCTGCCTGCGATCTGCAATCACCAGTAAAAAGTTTTGTATTTTTTTTATCTTGGTCTAAATGTCATTCTCGCAGATTTCCTTGAAATATTGTGATATCATTTTGAGGTTATATCGCCCACCCCTACTAAGCATTTGTTACATTGTATGGGGAAATTAGGCTGCTAGAGTAAAACCATGGATATAGTGAATAAATGCAGAACCACAAATAGCAGAACCAATGATATTGGACATTCAAAGAGCATATTGAAAAAGAGAAATAAGTGCAACATATGGCAAAACAAAGCCAATGAAAATATACAAATATGTACTTTAAAAAGATATATAAAGTAATCCATGTGTAGAATTTTATTTACAGCTCCAGGTTTTTTTTTTCTTTCCTTGGAATAGCTCATGAGCTGCAAGTTTTTACACCCATATTCCCCTCGTGGGCCACTGGATAATTGTCATGCTTGTTCCTGCAGACAACAGGATCTGTACAGAATCCTGAAGGCCTACACCATCTACCGGCCTGATGAGGGTTACTGCCAGGCCCAGGCTCCGGTGGCTGCAGTGCTGCTCATGCATATGCCTGCTGAGGTGAGAGAGTGGTTAGGGTTATCGTTTCTCGTGAAGGCTTTCATGTTAGTTTCATAATGATTATTCATAAGTCTGAGTTCTGATTTGAAGCCTGAATACACAGCGCAATGATGACTTATGATGAAAGTCGTTTGCTATTTATGGACTAAAGTAAATACAAGTACGTCAAATAGTATACAATTTATTTTTGTGCTCCATGTCTAAACATGCATCACACAAGGCGGTGTTGTAAGTCCAGTGTCCACTGTATGGGTTCACATGAGACAAGATCAATTTCTGCTAGAAGCAGGATGACTTGACACACAGGATGATGATTTAATCTTAAATTTAGTTTATTTTGTGGTCAGCCTTTTTTAAGAAATCAAGGATGTTTTCTTTTAGGCTTGGTGGCTCTTTCTACTTATCTCTGCCGACGCATTAATCAAGAGAGGGCGTGCGACAAAAGAGAGTGGGCAGAGCGAGAAAACAAAACACATCTGAAACGTGACTTTATTTGGTCTTTATTTCACCAGAAAGTCTTCTTAATTAAAAATAGGAGATTGAAGAAGACTGAAATGCTTACTGACCAGTCTGTCACCCACACGACAAGATGATCTCATTCCTGTCATTGACATCATTTCTGCGTGGGCTGATGTTTTTACAGCATCGTGACCACACCTGCCTAATCATTGCTGTTGCAGTGTCAAACCCAAGTTCGCTCAGTTCTTTAAATAAATGAGCGAGCGTGAGTTTTGTGATGCAGCGCTTATTTTCTAGTGTTAAGGTCTAGTAGCAGACTGCGCCTTTATCTCTTTGTTATGGTTAAAATTGCCAGTTTTTTTTTTCAGATAATGCTTTCTTCTGAAAACACCATCTGTTTAAAGCTCAGAAAGCTGATTTTTGTTTGCCCTTATTTTGTTATTGTTATTTTTAAAGAAAAGGAAAAAAAAAAAGCTTTACAAAAATGATTTCATGACTACATCTTTTTATAGGCTTCAGTCAAGTTTTGGTCTTTGTTTTAGTGGTTAATGCACACATTTTCCTCTAAAAGCACACATAATACTCAATTGTGGTCATACCACAGGTGAATTTCATGATCTACTTGTAGTTTATTGTCCACATAGTCATCACCCACACCCTAATAATATAATAATAAATTTTTTAAATCCACATCTTTATGGTAACATGTAAACCTTGTTTGCATTTTGCTCCAGCCTCTAACTTGTCTTTCTGTTTCACAGCAAGCCTTTTGGTGCCTCGTCCAAATATGTGAGAAGTATCTTCCTGGCTACTACAGTGCAGGGCTGGTGAGTGAATAAACATGGCTTCTTAGTCTGTCAGATACTTTTCTTAGTTTTTTTTTTTTTTTCTTAGTTTTAATGATATTTTTTATCTGTTATTTGTGCCTTTTAGGAAGCGATTCAGCTTGATGGCGAGATCTTCTTCTCTCTGTTACGGCGTACGTGTCCGATGGCATACCGTCATCTGAAGAAGTTCAAGATTGACCCAATTCTCTACATGACTGAGTGGTTCATGTGTATCTTCTCGCGCACCTTACCATGGGCCTGTGTGCTGCGTGTATGGGACATGTTCTTTTGTGAAGGTATCATTCATATCTGCACGTTTAACAGCCAGCTCTCAGCAATCTTCTCTAGTTAGTGAATTTTTAGCGTTTACCTCTTGCTGGTGGCAAATTAGACAGGACTGAATATGGTAAATTAAATTTTGTTTTTTAAATTGAATTTCTATTATGGTCACTTGCTACACCAGCAAGGTGATTTGATTTAGTGCAGGAGGTGTTACAAGAATAAGAAGGCAACATCTAAATAACTTTTACAGCATCTTATTAATTCTGCAGAAAGAAAAATCAGGTATATGGAGTTAAAGTGGACCTATCATGTGCATTTCCAGCACCACATTTTTGTTCTTGGACTGTACTGAAGTAGCTTTGGATGATTCACAGTTCAAAATAACCCATGTTTATCTGATACTAGGGCTTGGCGCAGTCATCGTATTCATGATGTTTCCCTTTCCCCTTCCTTTAAGGCTGCCCCATCCAAATGTATTTGAACTGCAGGTGGGCGGGGCTTCTGTGGTCACAGCCAGAGCTGTGTGCCAGAGATGACCATATTAGGGGTATAAGCCCTCATTTACATCATAGAGAACCAAGAATAGAAAAAAAACAAACAAAACAAAAAACCTCTGTGAAACAGGCCACCTAAATCAAGCCCAAACTTTTATTTTTCAGGCACAGGATATGCGCTATTTGAGATTTGGCTATATTTAATATCCACCACTGTATCAGTGTTTGTGACAGAAAATAAGAAACAGAACTTTGATAACTGCTTGCGTTTTTTCCAAGTTTATTGTGTAGGTTGAGTTTTTTTTCTAGTTTGAAAGAAACCTAACTTAGGTGTCTGTGTGTAGGAGTGAAGATAGTCTTCCGTGTTGGCCTGGTGCTACTGAAACAGATGCTTGGCTCTGTGGATAAACTTCGGGAACTCCAAGGCATGTATGAGACCATGGAGCGTCTAAGAAACATCTCACCTGACACTATCAGAGAGGAGATATTGGTACAGGAGGTGAGTGTTTATGTCTCTCGCGTTTTACAGGCTGCATACGTAAAACTTGTTTCTGTTTTTACTCAGAGACATGAGTTATGAGTCACTTTATCCTGTTGTGCCTTTTCTTGTTTTCCTCACTTCCTCTGTCTGTCTCTTCCTTGTCTGATGTGTTATTGTCCAGATCGTCTCTCTCCCAGTGACTGAGGCACTCATAGAGAGGGAATGCAACATCCAGGTGAGGAAGTGGAGGGAGTCCAGAGGGGAGCTTACACACCAGCCGGGACGCCGCCTCCACGGTACAAGAGCAATCTTCGAGCACAAACGGCGAGCTGCTTCCATCAGCTCTGGTGGAAGCTTCTCATTCTTAGGAAACCCAGTCCCACCACCAGGACCCCTCAGGGCGTCTTCCAGTCTGCTCTCACTCCCTGGTTTCCGCAAGTCCAAGGCTCCTTTCCACACCCACAAAAAGGGCTCCTTCTCAGGGCCATCAGGATTTGAGGGCCTACCACCTCTGTCGCCAACTGGAGTAACACCAAGCTCAAACCGAGGACCCAGCCAGAAACCGCCTATGCCCCCAGGGGCAGGTCAGAAGGCAACACCACAGAGTCCCTTAGTCACAAGTGTGGCTAGTTCATCCCATGGGCCTGCTCAAACCTTAGAGAGCTCCTCAGCACAGGGCCAACCTGCTTCTCCAGCCCCAACGCAAAGCACACCACAACCCCCCGCTACTCTGTCCCCCTCTCCTAAGATTGTCTCGGAGCAAATTACTCCCACTATCCCCTCCCCTACTGCAAACAATGCCCCTCTCCCACCATGCCCAGATTCAAAAAAAGAAGCAGCACCATCAGCTGATGCCACAAATGTGGAGGAAGAAGGAAAGAAGAAGAAGAAAAGCAAAGAAGACAAGAAGAAGGAGAAGGATGATGAGAAGAAAAAACTGAAGGAAAAGAGGGAAAAGGAAAAGGCTGAAAAAGAGAGGCTCAAAAAAGAGAAGGAGAAGCTAGAAAAAGAGAAGAAGAAAGGGGGCAAGAAAAAGGACAAAGGAGGAGGAGAGGCGGAGGACAAAAATGGAGCTACAGCAGCGAAAGAGTCAGCCTAATTTTCCACCTCGTCATTCCAGAGTAACAAAAAGGGAGGCTGAGAAAAAAAAAAAAAAAGAGGTCAGGGGAACAAAAGATTCCCAGAAACAGTAATTAGTTTAAAAATGGGATGGCTTCCTATAGAATGCATCATTTTGAAGACTTAAAGTAGTCCAAGGACTATGTTGGAGAAAACTGGATCGTGGTTTTAACAGCACCTCGGGGCACTTTTTGCCTTCCGCTCAATGCTTTCTTTGTCACTGAGTTTTAGTGAGATGGGACAAAATTTCCTTTTTTTCAACTGGAGCACGGGCTGTGAATCTGAATTTTTTTTTTTTCAGAAGATTACAGTCACTTTCTGTTTTAGTTTTTTAAATTCTGTTTTTTTTTTTTCTTTTTTCTTTTAATTTGAATCAGACTGATGGCAGTGGTATGAGGAAAAATTGGCTCAAATGCTTGCAGAAGTTGTTAACCGTGCCATAGAGGATGTAAATAAAGTCTATCTGCAATACATAGGATCGTGTTAACACTCCATATGCCCTGTCACTTCTCATCCGAGGAAGGCTTATCTGGGAGAAAAAGAAAATTAACCATTTGAAGTCATCTCAAACGCAGGCACTGAAGACAGAAATGCTAGTAATATTGTTGAGGATGTATTTATTGTCATGTTAAATGTTGTCTGTGCCTTAGTAGTATAGTGAAGTGTGTTAACGTGCTATGTGTGGCCTCCCTTTTTTTTGTTTAAGTCAAATAAGCATGGAATCCCTTCTGTGTTTTCAAACTTGATTAGATAAAAAAAGAGGGAGGAGATTTAAAGTCGAGGAAGAAACAGTACTTTGTAGTGATGGCAGTGCTTTAATGGGTCAGTTTTTTTTTTGTTTTTTTTTTTGGACGAGCAGATTTTAGTTTAAATCTCATGTCCGAGGTTGGTTTTTGCAGCCGGGGGGCGGGGGGATAAAGTAGACACAACATTATCAGTACACTGCTTGTGTGATAAGATGCACTATCTGTGCACAAGTCCTGCAGACCAAATGTCCTTCTGTAAGTTTAGTATTATCTTAATTTCACTGAACAAAATTGTATGTGCAGCCAAATTTTAGTATGAATGTGATTTCAAGTTTCGTAAGCGACTGAATAATTTTTTTTTGTTTTTTATTTTAAACTTGTGATTTTGTCACAAAGCACCGCTGAAGTTGACCACTCTGTTAGTGCAGTGACTTGGAAAACAAGCATCTCAGCAGGCAGGTTTCAGCCTAGAGGACCTATAGGAAGCCACTTTACTGGAGGTGCCAGGTGTGCCAATGTAGCATTAACCTCTGATCTTTGACCTTTGGGCTCTGATGTATTTATGTACAAAGTGGTTAATTTAATCAAATATAGTATATTATGAATTATTATTATTATTATTTTGGGTCTGACTATTTTTCTATCTGAGAGATACCTGGTTGACTGGAATGAAGGCTGACTGCACAGCGTAGTTGCAGGGGGATTGTTTAAAGTCTTTTAATTTTTTTTTCTTTTATTTTTTTGCACATTAAGTCTTCAGCTTTTACTCAAACTCGATGCATGTCTTTGGTTTACTTTCATTGTTGGTTTGGTCAGCTTAGGTTCACGAGTCTCCAGTTTACTGAGGTGCAGTATTAAACAGATTTGAGTGGGAAAAAAATGGGCCTTAGAATTGAGAGAACAAACTTTTAAAATGATCGACTCAGACAGAATATTTAGGAATTGAGGGTCTTTGTACTGTATCATATGCTAAAAGGTGATTTTAATTGAAGATCTTAAGTACTTCTGTCTCACCAAGTTGTAACATTCAGTATGACTTATGGACTAACTCCCTAATGTATTTACACTCAGTGTTCTGTACTGTAACATATTTATGCATACATTAAATGGCACTGAACCCCTCAGTATATGATGAATAGTGCCAGATAGTTAGTGTAAAACATTTGATGGCAAGAAAAACATTGATGCTCTTTAACTGTACTGTTTCGTAGTTGATGATTAGAGGGACTTTCGTGTACTTGTAGCCAACATGTTCTTCATCGTTCTCCCACTTGTTTCAGGTCTTCACATGGCTGTCATTTAAATATATGAATCTCTCACACCCACTCCCTCCCTCTTCTGTTTCGACGGCGGTGCATTATAGGCACAGATTAAGCGTAGTGTTAGTGTGGATAGCCCGAACACATCTATGCAAACTTTGCTCCATCATGACTGTTGGTGCATGCGTGATGACAGCAGCACTGACTTCACCTCTGAACGTGATAATCGGAGCGGTACGGTGGGAAGATGGATTTTTGTGCTTCAGCGGGTGTTGTACTTGGCACACTTTCAGGCCCGTGGACTATGATATTTATGAGCAATATGTCCTTGCAGCTCACGTCTGGATGATAGCATTATTTCTCTTTGTTCAGAGGGCTCGAGATGATGTGATGATCAAATGAATCTGACACTAGCTGCTCTTTGCGCTGCAATATTGAGAAAATCCATTTCTGTCAGGTCCTTTGCATTTCTGCATTAACCCCGAGGTTAATCCTTGAATACATTTCATTGGGAATGACGCCACTGATGCAAACATTTCAAAAAAAATGGAAAAAGTGGTTCAGCTGTTTTTCTCCCCGTACCGTTACGTCTTTAGTGTCTTTAAGTTTACATGTCACTCTCTCTCTGGCAAAAGTGAAATAAAATCATAGCTAATTGAATTCATTCCTTCAGATCTGCAACTGTTGTATTTATAATTAATGATCATAATGACATTTGTGATGAGTAATAAACCATAATATATTAAATCACTGGGGTGTTTGGGGTTTTTTTGGTGTGTGGACGATGTTCTATTTGTGCATCCAGAATTTAATCTTGACGCCACGTGTCCTCTTATGTGATTTAATCATAAGACGGCTTATCATATGTTTGGTAATATTAAAAACTCTTAAGCTAGATTTAAATAGCTGTCCGCTGAATCAGCTTTTATTTATAATTGCTGCAGACATATGCGGTAGGATTTCATCTGCATGATTTTCCTTTTAAGTTCCTCTTTGTGCCTGCAGATAAAAAGAAGCACCACCAGATGTCGCTCGACGTATATATGTGGGTGATTTTTGCTGCTCAAAACCCTGCCCCACAGAGCCACTGAACAGACACACTATTGTACAAAAGAAAAGAGATTTTATTCAGTTTTTTTTTTCCCTTTTATTCGTTACAGAGGAAAGGAGAGGAAGATTCCAGTCTCTGGATTCAAGACAGCTTATGGAAAAAAAGGTGATTTGTTACTTGCAAGAAGGAGGGGAGGGAAAAAAAATCGAAGACTTGAATGTTTTCTTTCGCCCATTTCTCTCCTCTCCTTCAACTTTTTTTTATTTTTAACTTTTCAAGAAAATTAAGTTGTCATCTCTTTAAGGAGGCAACTTTTTTTCATCTAACCTGCAAATACTCCCTCCCCACCTCCTCTACTCAGAAGGACATCTTCAAAATTTGGAATGAAGTCCTCATGCTTGGTATGCCCCTCCAAATAGTAACCGTTTCCTCTCAGGTACTGAGGGAAGCAGAGGGGACACGATTCATTCACACTAAAGCACCTTAGAGGCTGGAGTGACAGGCCACACAGAGATGAAGAGGTGAGAAGACAGACGCTGTTTGCACGGAAAGAGAGGTTGGAAATGATGTCATAATTTTATTGATCACCATCCTTATTCCCCATAAGCAAACATAGACATCCCACGGGCATCAGTCATCTCGGGTCAGTGTGACAAGTCTTTGGTTTAAACGTGAGCGGCTGAGCACCTGGGTTTACACAGAAGGTGAGTGGGAAGAAGGAGGAGGAAAGAAAAGGACAGGGAAGGCAGAATAGCAAAGGGATTGTTGTCTTTCTTGTCTTCTAGCTTTCTCTTTACTCCTCCTTCTCCTCTCCGTGTGTGATGACGTAGCAGATGTTCTTGTAGTCTACGTTGCCAGCAACATCTGGGGGGAAGGCGGCCCACATGTTCTTAATCTGAGGGAGAAAAGCAAGTTTGGAAATTCACCACATCATCGAGGGTGTAGAATGCGCCATAATTTAAAATTTCAAAAGGAAATATACACCATAATTTTTATTTTTTAGATATTGGACTGTCAAATAATCTCTCACTGAGACTAACTGAAGAATAAAGATGATGAATAAAGCTGCCAAACTGGATTGTTTAAAGCAACTTAACAAAAAATACAAGATTTGAATTCAGTTTAAAGATCGGATGGTTTCGTCAGAGTCAAAATTATAAATATGCTACTAAAAAATAGTCCGAAAAGAAACCTCCAAAGTCTTAAACAAGTACAAGATGCATTTCTTGGATGGAAAGTTTTTTTTCCTGAGCAATAAAAGGGGAGACCCGCCCCAAACATATGAAGAAATAGATTCTCCACTACAAACAATAAGGATGCTCCAATATCTCGATCAAGAACAGCACTTGGAACTTTCTTCTGCTAAATTATGAAATGTAATTATTTGATTTAAAAAACATAAGAAAGACAGAACAAGAATTCCGTGTTTCTACTGCATAAAGATAAGCTTAGTAACAGTGTACAATAACAAGGCTAAAGGGCCAGTGTGCCAAAATGTGGAGTTACTGATTTTACCTCCTCCTTGGAGAACCTGTCGCACTGAGTGGTCAAGAGCTCCTCAAGGCTGGAATAGGTAAAAAAAAAAAAAAAAAGGTTTAACATTGAAATTCTTTCCACTTGGAGCAACATAGACGATAATAAAGATTGTTTTAAAAGTCCTCACAATTCCTTCTTGATGGTTCCAGTACCCTCGGGGTCCAGGACCTTGAAGGAGCTAAGAATAACGTCCTCGGGATCAGCACCTGGCGACAGTGGCAGACAATGTTAGCAACAAATTACGCAAACATTAGTTTAATGGTATAGTTGAGTGAATTCATTTCTTTTTTGCTATTTATACTGATAATTATAATTGTGCATTACATGTTAATGCTTTTCATCTGAAAGTGCTTAAAAAGGAACTAGTGCAGCAGTTACTTTCCACTACTGCTGGCTGACTTCACTTCAACTCCAGTGCAATATAAATCATTTGGGGAAAATGTGATTCCCACCCTTCAGCTTCTCTCCGAACATGGTGAGGAAGACGGTGAAGTTGATTGGGCCGCTGGCCTCCTTGATCATGGCCTCCAGCTCCTCATTCTTCACGTTCAGCTGGCCTGAACAGCACGGAAATTCAGAGTATGATGAGAGAGCGTGAAACAAATATTAACACGTGCTTTCTGGGTATAAATTTGTTGCATCTGGACTCACCCATTGAGGCCAGCACGTCCCTCAAGTCATCTTTGCTGATGATACCA
This sequence comes from Cichlasoma orientale, assembly GCA_034780415.1. Taxonomy (NCBI): domain Eukaryota; kingdom Metazoa; phylum Chordata; class Actinopteri; order Cichliformes; family Cichlidae; genus Cichlasoma; species Cichlasoma orientale. The sequence goes on along the minus strand of JAVDPK010002494.1, from coordinate 295,735 downwards.
TCTCTGTTCTGGTCAATGATTGTGAAAGCCTGGAAAGAAAAGCCGGGGTTTATTATTGGAAGGAAACGCTTGGGACAGATGCAGTCCGTGTGGGTGGACAGGGTTAGGCCTCTTTAGGCTTTTATGAACTCCCGTCAATAATTTGTTCAATAAATTGGCAGCCGATGAGAATCTTTAACACAAATGTTGATAGAGGAGACTGTGTTAGAAAGAGGCTACCTCAAAAAAGTCAGACCTGGCCTTAGTGGGCTTTAGGGGGGCAGAAGGGAGTGTTTAATTTGGGAAAGTATCATTAGGGTACAGCTGTCCGATCTACTCTGCATCTTACAACCATGAAACTTAAGATGACCTCTTGGACTTGGACTTGAACTTCACTCACTGACCTTTCTCATCACCTTCTCCCCTTGCTTTCCTGTTGCTTACTCTCACTCCCCCCCCCCTCTCTCTAACACACACTTAAGCTGATAGATACAAATACATCCCGCTGCCTGCTAGCTTTCCATCTGTGCAATGTGCTAAGAACGTCCTAATCATAATTACACGTGTTTCCTATATGGCACTCAAGAAGCCTGTATCACTTATCGGGGGGAGAAATGTTTCTTCTATTTGGAGCTTGTATCACTTGGCAACACGCTGAAATCCCAGACGCCATCATTATCCGGAGTCATGACGGTACGCTCTTCTAAAATCAAATCTCCCTGACCTTAAGAAACTCTGACACACAATTTTTACTCTTTACTTTTACACTTTTTTCTTGCTCTTTGCCTTTTCTTTCTAATCTTATCAAATCTTCAGTGGGGTCTGAAAAGTAAACCTTTAAAAATATAATATGCCCCCAAAGGAGTCCAACGTCTTTGTTTTTCTTTTCTGCATTATAACACAGTAGTTAGTTTGTTCTTGCTTGGCATCCCAGCCTTCAGCCAGCTGTGACAGCTGAGGGCGAGGGGGGGGTCAGACGTGGCCAAAATATGGAACGCTTCAGATGGTGTTGAAATTTCAGAGCTGCTCCTAACGACATTCTTATGCTTATTAAACTGTCAGTGGAGAAGTGGAAGCATGCAAAATAGCAACTGCTGTGAAAACAGACCCGAGAGTTGCTAAACGCTAAACCAAACTCTAATTCTGCACAGATTCGGAATCTGGGGCTATTTAAATATCTTTGACAGCTAATCAGAGGCCGTCAAATGCTTCCCGGAGGGTCAGCCATGAATGATGCTTGTGGAGTGGGAAAGACAGCCTCCAGTAGGGATGCAGACAACCTCACCTCTTTGTACTCCTGAATCTGGCTCTGCTCAAACATTGAGAACACGTTGGAGGAGCCGCTGTCTCCTGCTGCCTGCCTCCTCTTGGCCTTCTTTGGTGCCTGGACGACAAACACAAGAGCAAAATCTTTAAATGAATCTGGGATGCTAATGAGTGCTGTACAAGTGCTGTACTAAACCTGATTGGTCTAGTAAAGGCCCTGATTGAAAACCATTGCCCTGCCAGATTACTACTCAGGTTCGGGTTCAGGTGCATCCCTCAGGCTAGTTCAAATATGTGATAGTTCTCCCAAAAATATACAGAAAAATCCAAAATGTTTCTACTGGAATTTCTATTTCAAGCTTTGACCAAAAAAAAAAAAAAAAAAAAAAAGAAAAAAGAAAAGAAAAAGGTAATCCATAGAGTTGGTTTAATTTGTCCTGTAGATAATTCCACCACCATCACTGTGCAGAGATGTGAGAAGCCTGGTACTCACCATCTTGAGACGGTTTGAGCTGAGGTTTGGGTGATCAAGAAAGGGAAGACAGTGTGTGTGAAGCCGCGTTATACGTTTATCCCCGGGGGCTTATATACTTCTCTGGCAGACAAATCTAACTTTAGCCACAGCCTCAAGTTTGGATGGGAATAAAAAGAGAGAGAGAGAGAGAGAGTGTGTGTGTGTGTGTGTGTGTGTGTGAGAGAGAGAGAGCGAGAGCGAGAGAGAGAGGATGGTCAAGCATGAAGTGATGGCAAAAGTGAAGGAGACAGAATGGCGGGACTCCGTATCACCTTACAGGAGATCAAAAATAGATCCAGGAGTCTTGGAATTAAGTAAACCTGATATCAGAGGGACCATGTTGCAGGTTTGCAGTCCCACGTGGACTAATAAGGACATTCGGGACATAGATACTTGTTGGACCACTGGACACTATCTCTCCACCCTCCTTCTGTCCACCTCCCTCTGCCTGCAGAAAGGCGCAGTGGCCACTCTGACTTTATTTTTGGTTTGTGATGTCCATTTGCGATATTACAGTCTGAGATACAAGCATTCTATATGCTCAGCAACTGATGCAGCTCTTACCCTGAATGTGCACAGCTCTGCTTTCTTTTTTTAAGTGACGATGCTGATGTCAAATTTGGGATTTTCCCATGGACGTTATGATGACAGGAGCTTATTAGGAGGATCAGACGTAGTACTACATAAAAACATACAGCCATTACTAAAATTAATCACAGCAAGCAATGTATAATCAATGTTTTTTGCTTTGTCCTCACATTAAAATACTTTAGAGTAGCTGTAGAAAACTAAGAATATATCTGTGGATATGCATACTTATCTATTCCTATTTTACCCCTGCCCTTTTTTGATGCATTAATGCAAATGCAGACTGGTCTCTATTTTATAAATAGCTTTATTTTTTGCATTTTCCCGTTTCTTTCTTAGTCTTTTCAAACCCTTCTAGTTCTGTTCCATCGTGATGAAGTGAGACATTCATTAAACTGAATTTAATGATGATGATAAAGCATAAACACAGAAAGCTTTATTAAATGATCTATTCAACAGTCTCATCTTTTAAGAATTAAAATATTAGTACAAAGAATTTAAACACAGCTGTTAGGAATGCAGATTAACTTCAGCATTAATCAAACATTGTTTATATTTTTTCCATCACCGGGGTCATCCTTGGTATAACTGTCATTAACACGTCTTTGACTGTAAAGCATAACAACAATGAGGCATAAAAAGGAAAAAAATAAAATAAAACCAACATGATTAAATAACTTTTAAAAACCAATTAGGATTAAACTTCTATAATCCGAATATGCTGCTGATTACAGGTTACAGATATACAGACCGTGAGGAATGAAATTTAGTGCCAAAACAGCAGTGTACAAAAATACACCCGTATAAATAAAAGTCTGTATTCTCAAAGTACTTTGGTACTTTTAAATAAATAAATTCTATAGTATCAAAATGTTCTTAAATTGTACACAAAGCCTTGATCCTAAAGAAAAATTACCTGTAAGTCTGACTGTTACCCATGGAGGGATTATTTTAACTTTTAATATTTAACTTTTTTTAATTGAACTAATCATAAGCCAAGAGTGTTGCACACCATTAATTGAATCTTTAACCTTGTATATTTACATGATGTTTCTTAACTGAATAAAATTTTCTTTGCTGAAGCGCGTAGTTAAAACCGCAGCCGAGGATGAGGCCGTAAAATTACAATACTTCCCTTTTAGAAGCAGAATGGCAATTAGGCAGTAATGTATAAAAGGTACTTTTGTAACTCAGAGTCGGTCTTTTGTGAAAATATATATTTTCTTATTTTTCTTTCCTGTTTCATTTGTGTGTTTGCTTTTGGTGGTAACACGCCAGACAAGTGAAAGCACCGCTGATCTCTGCCTGAGGCTCTGCCGGCTCATCACTACAAAGGTGTGTGTTTTCCGATTGGTCCCAGTCAGGAACATTTTCCCAACTGTTTGCCCCCCTCTCGCGCCGTCTACCCCTCAGGCTCCCCCCTTAAATATAAGGGGATTACTTGGCAGGGTGATGGCAGCAGACATTCCCAGAAGAGCATAAAAGGGACAGCTGAGGGTGACCAAAATAGCTAAATAAACCTAACAGTCTGTCAACGCGCCGCTCCCCCCCCCCAAAGGCAAAATGCTTTCCTTCATTTGTTCTTTCAGGTTTTATATCCAAATCTGCATCGCAGATAATTTGTTTTCATTTCATTAATCGGATACATTTATTTTTGTTCTCTGGCCGAGACTGTTTGTGTTTCCACTTATCGTCCCTCCAGCCACCGATGAGTCACATCTCTGCTTTTTACTGGTTTCCAGTCCCTCAGTAATCTGAATTTGGCAGACATTTGTTTTTATTGGACAGGGTCTGACTATCAGTACTTAGCTTGTCTTCCTGTTGACCTTTGACATCTGGTTCACTAGACCATAAGCATCTTGTTGCAGGCGTGATATGTATCACACCACATGCTGTCAGTTTTTACTTTTGAGAGTATAATGTAGATAAGATTTGCCTAGATTTAATTTATTGTGTACCCTTCAGGCCACCAATTAACCAATTAACCTAGCATGCATGTCTTTGGACTGTGGGAGGAAGCGGGACCTAGCACAGAGAGAACACGCTAATTCCACACAGAAAGGCCTGAGACAGTGAAAAGATTCAAACGAGGAACCCTCTTACTGTGAGGTGACGGTGCTAACACCAGCAGAACTGTGCCGTCCGTACCAAACACCGCTTAAATTCTGTATTCTAACTTTAAAAGGAGTTCTTCTGCTTCTTAATCTGCTCTCACATTAATCATTTTGCATTTAAAATTTTAAGATTTATTTAAATAATTAAGAACCTGCAAGTTAGAGAAAGCGCACAAGCAAGTCCATAGTTTGCACTATTTCTAGTATTAAGATATTGTAACCATCGTATATTCTTTAACCACCAATCCAGCTATTTTGATTTATTATGTTCCTTTCTGCCATTGCGTAAGTTTGCCCACTTTCTTCATAAATTGTTCATTATTTTATTATGATTGAAAATGGCACTGAAAACATTTGGTTTCCTCTTAGAGTTTCCTTCTGAAAGGGCAAAATCCTGATTTCAAACTCTGCCCTTACAGAAATCAAAGTTGTTCTTTAAATTTGCGCTTCTCTTTCATCATGAGTGCCAAGCACATCGTCCATATATATATATATATATATATATATATATATATATATATGTGACAATAAACTACAGCATCTCTAACTCTTCACAGATGTGTCGGCTGCTGCAGTTTACTGATTTCACCCTTATCACAATGTGTTTACACGCTGGTGTGGCGAGGACATGCTTCCATACAGATGTGTGTGTACATTGCAGGCGCCTGTGCCGTAATGTGAGACATCTCACCACGCTTCTGAGAAGCCATCTATCACTTTCTGGATGATTGGTATGTATGTCCGTAGGGTCTGGAATGTGGAGAAGCTCCCAGCTTGACCTATGGGGAAGATGGTGTTAAGAAACTGGAGTAACATGGGGGACACTGGAGTTTGTAAGTCACACTGTGTATTTGATTACCTTCCAGTCTGAGGTTGCTCTGTTTTGTTATTTGATTCCGTCTATGATTGTGTTACATCGATTGCCATATAGTAAATTTTAAGGGCACGTCAGGTGTCTGTTGTTGTTTTTCCAGTCTGGTGGAAGTTACAGGACGGCTGAAATGTTGTCACATGGATTCAATATAGTGTAATTAATAGAAATTAAGAGTCAAGCATATTATAGTGAAACCATTAAAGAGTGGCTAGCTCAACTACATTTTCTTAAATATGTAACACCTGCTGCATTCTTTGTGCGTCTTGCATGTTTCCATAAATCGTTAAGTCACACACTGTGTCTGCAGCTCCCTCTACTGGTCACCATCCTCCACTGATTCTTCTTCCTCTTTGGGATGCTCCCTTTAGGGGTTGCTACAGCAGATCATCAGCCTCCATCTTTCCCTAACCTTAGCATCCCCTTCAGCCACACCAACCCTCCTTCATTACATCCATGAACGTTCTCCCTCTGATCTCCCTCTGTCCCTCCTGCTTGACAGCTCCACATTCAGCATGTCTAATATATCCACTCTCCCTCGCCTGCATTTGTCCAAACCATCTCAACCTTACTGCCTAATTTTTGTCTCCAAAGTGCTCGACCTGAGCTGTCCCTCTGATGGACCCATTTCTATTCTGGTCACTCCCAATAAACATCTTAACATCTTCAGCACTGCCACCTCCAGCTCGGCCTCCTGTCTTTCTGTCTCCAAACCACACATCATTTCAGGTCTCACTGCTATCCTTCTGTCACAAATCACCCCTGGCACTTGTCTCCACCCACTCCACCCTGCCTCTCTTCTTCACCTCTCTTGTGCACTGTCCATTGCTTTGGATGAGTGACCCCCGGTATTTAAAGTCTTTATTTAAGACTTCCTGACCACCGCTGTTAACCGCAGGTGTCGATTTAAGAAGGGGCTCCTTTGAGTTATGTTTTCATTTGTATTTTGTGTGTCACCATCTTACAGTTACAAGACATTGTAATCAACAGACAATTTTTATTTTATCATGCCATGAATTTCATATAATACACTCTTATTTAACACTGAATCATGGTGCACTTGGATGAAGTTGAAGTTGGGCATCCCACAACAGGAAATTCACATTTTCTCGTGCATGCTGACTTGCTGTCACACTGCAATTGCTCCTGGGGACACTTGAATATCAACCTGTGCTTTTACCATAAAATATAAAAAACAAAGGCCTCTTTGAACCAGCATCTACCCTTCGTTGCATTTCAGTGTGTCTCCTTCTTTGCTGTATCCTGCAAAAAGTGTAAGCCTGTCTTAGCTTAGTCAAATGAGGAAAATCACAACTTTCTGCAGAATAATTTAAAGCAGATCTAGAAATGATCAAAGCTGATCATATGAAACAGATGTCAGGTGTCTGAGCCTCAAAATCCTAAAACAGGTTCACTTCCTGTTTGACACACATGAACCACTTCATCTCAGTTCCTCTTAAAGAACCTTAAGCTCTTTTTTCCCCCATTCACCCCAGGTCAATGAGATCTTGATCAGTGCGGTCTTCTTCTTTTTGACGACTTTTCAGCCACTCCTCTCGTGCTTTCTTCACTTCCTGGCCATAATAATCATGAAGTGTGCTGAAATCCTGCAACGGGTCAAATCCCACCAAAGGCCATTCACCACACAGAGGTGCCGGTCCGTTAAGGGGTGTGACGTAAGCATTTCTCCTGGGCCAAAGTTTGGGGGACTTTTTCGCTACCACTTTAGCTGGTATGGAAGGCACTTGTAAAAGGGTGCTGGCACTGAAACTCCTCCCCTCCCTGACCACTGCTGTTTGCTGCATTGTGGCGAATAAGAAGCTGTTTGTGGATTGCTTGAGGGAACTGACAGAAGGGTGGGGCTCACCCAGGCCTTGTTGCTGTTTAGCTTCTGTGAATAGAAAACAAAATATTAACAGAAAACATTACTTATATATGGTTTTTGCAAAAATGTCTGATTTAAAGTTTTGCATTGTGGTTACATGCTGTGATATTTCTTAACTAGGAGCAATAAATTCTTAGAGTGCATGCATGTAAGTTTTCTTTTTACACTTTGGTTTTTAATAGCATAGTGCGCTCTACAAGTACTAGCTAAATTACCCAGATTAAAATTAACAAACAAACAAAAAAAAACATGAGAGTTTGATGTATAGGCCCCAGTCCTCCGAGCACACCTTCATACTGTCTCCTCAGGTCTTTCACCAGCAGGGAGAGGTAACAGTAGCTGGCTGAGCGCAAAGCTTTCACCCAGCCTTCTTGAGTCTGACGATCTCTTGCTGCAAATCTGTAGGTTTTGAGTCCAGGCCCAAACTCCAGGGAGAAGGCAAAATGTCCGTCAGGCTCTGGATGCTGAACAGCACACCCTTCCAGCACAATGACACCCAGCAGGTGACGGTCAGCTGGACGCTCCTGGTAAAAGAGCAGGTTTGCTTTCAGGACAAACCACCGCCGGTGGTAGGTATCATTTCGCTTTTTCTACAGGGAAATGTAAAGTAACATGACGTAAAGTGAAGCAAAAATGGTTCCATTTACATATGAAAACTGGTTTCACATTGTTTGGGATTTGTGTAATCTCAAACCTTTTTGTAGAGATATCCTTCTTTATCTACTGGAGACGTGCATGAGAGGTAATGGGTTAGAATCTTCTCATGAAGCTTCATCACAACACCTGTAAAAGAGAAATTGCTGTTATAGTTGGATGATATTTACTGCATTAGATGTAGAGAACATATTACAGAAGAGCAACACAGCGAAACATTCACGGCCCTTAAATCAGTCCACTGGCTTTATGTGTCCAAGCGTGGATTTTAAAGCACTGCATGGATTTGCCTCTATGCTACAAAGTATCCAGACCAAGGTTATTCAAGTTAAGTAAAATTAAACTTAAAAACTAAAGGTAGGTATAAAGAAGTAAAGAGAAAAAAAAGTAAATTCAAATAAAAATGAAAAAAAATAATTGATGAAAATTATGAAAGGTAAGTGAAATTAAAATATGTACTAATAAAACTTTTATTAGTTTTAGTCTTTTGTCAGTTTAGTCACATTTGTTAACACAATCTGCCTGATGAGGCTCTGATGAATCAGTTTATAGAGATTTTGATTTGTCTACACAGCTGTAAGACAACTGCATCCACAGAGTGTTGTGTTTGACAAATACTCTCTGTACTATAATAATAATAATACAAAAAAACTGCAACTAACACTGAAAAAAAAGAAAAAACTAAACATTATGAAACAAAAAACTTAACTAGACCCACCCTGAAACAAAACTGAATTAGAAAGACTCAAAATGAAATAAATAATTAGGAAATAAACAATAATATTTCAATAAGGTTGTCTGAGTCGGCCTTACTCTGTGTTCCTGTAGCGGTGTTTCAGTAAAACCGAGGAAGGCAAAGCAGATTTTAGCATCTGTTTCTAGTGAAACAATCATGGTCCATACTAAAAATCTACTGAAGCTATGAACTCATTTAAGTTATGTTTTTAATGTCTTTTAACTGTGATTTGAATTATTCTTTAAGCCAATTGAAAAGCCTTGTTTCCAAATGCTGCTATCACACACTTGTCAAACGTGAGTGCGATACCTGCATATACAACAGTTAAAATTAGATCCAACACTTTATTACTGCTGCCACGTTATGAATACTACATTGTTCCACCACCGGGTGTTCATATTGATATTTAATCATTATAAGCTTTTTCTATAAATACGTTATAATGATGACAACAGCTGTATAGCCGGGCAGCTAAACTGTATCAACCATAATACAATAGTTTTTGTCTAGTGACTCAAACCACAGTGACATAACAGAAAATAGTGACTCAGACTTACCCCTGCCAGTGATAAATCCTTCACAGTGTCACTTTGCACTCTCACGCGGACTTCACCTCATACATTCGCGCATATTTTCTTTTGATTGTTGTCATTCCTGAACGTGAAGCCAATTGTTCTCCACCAGAACCAGACAATGTTTGAATATATAGTTTCAGGTTACTACCACCGGTTCTCCCTCAGGAACAAGAGGACGAGCGTTGAAATATAAATAACTCGACCCACTTCCTGGTAACAAAACCCTGGTAACATTATATTCTCTCTCCTCTACGCTTGAGTCTGCTTTGAGCTGATGGGTCATACGCCGGCGGTCGAAACCAACCTCACTGACAAGAAGTGCTACCTGGAAGTGAGATGCTAAAAGCTGAAGTGGAGTTTGACTTCTTATGCATCTGCCTCAGCTCTCTCACTTCTACATTTTCTGTTATTTTTCTCGATGTTAGACGAGTGCAGATCTAACCTCTTATCATACGTGGTGCAAATGTTTCTTTGGTAGATGGTTGATTCTTGAGCTTTATTTAGACAAAGTGAATTCATGCGTGTAAAAGCAGACAAACATTCAGTGACCTCCTGAAAATGTGGCTCAACATTTCTTTGCTTGTTGTGTCTATTTTTGACATTCATTTATCCTTTTTATCCCAAAGGACCTCAGAGAATTTACACTTTAAAAGGGTCCGATGTGTTAAGACATCAAGGGTCTTATACTGGTCTTAGGTGTCTTATATACTGTGAATATACAGCTCCACCTCTTGTTTTCTGGTTTTTTTTTTTTTTTTTTGCCAATTCCTCCCTTTCTTGCTGCTTTCCTTCTGTCACAAATCACCCCTGACACTCATCTCCACCCACTCCTGAATACTCTCCTTCACCTCTATTGTGCACTGTCCATTGACCCCAGGTATTCCAGGTATTCGTCTACCTCCACTACCTCTCCTCCTTGCAGCTTCACCGTTACATCTGTCTCCCTCTCATTTACACACATGTATTCTGTTTTGCTTCTTCTGACTTTCACTAATTTTTCTCCAGTTGTTCTCGTCGCTCTTTCTTCATTCATCAGCTCTTAAAAGTACTCCTTCCATATTCTCAACAGACTCTCTTTACTCTGTAGTACATTTCAGTCTCTATCCTTAACCACCCGAATCTGCTGCACGTCCTTTCCTGCTCGACCTTTCTGCCTAGCCAATAGATAATTGGTCTCTTATCCTTCCTTAGTGTACACCTCACATGCAACACACTATATATAAAACACATAGAAGCCAATTCACACTCCTCACCAGGTGGCGGCGGTAATGCGCCGTGTCGCTACTTGTCAACGAGGTCGTGAAAACATAAGAAGAAACGAAAACGAACGTCGTTTGAATAAATTTCGGCAGGTTTTTTTTTTTTTTACACTATTTTACAGCACAATATTAATTTAACAGCTTCCTTTGCATAGCTCACATGTAGCATGCAAGTATTATCCTTATTTAATGTTATCCTTTCCCAACAGGGGCATTTTGAATTGTCGCAATTGTTTTGCATGCGCTTTGTAGCTGTTGTTTTTGGCTAACGTGTTAGCCAGAGAGCTAATCTGAGTTGCGTGTTAATGGCTAATTACTATACCGTTGCAGGATTATGCTCTTTAAAAGTTTTATAAAACCTCTAAGTAAGATCACAGCTCACCTTTAGTTGTCTCACAGGAATAAAAGAGTCACTGTTTTTCCTCCTTTCTGTAGCACCATGTCGAAAAGAAAAGTAACATTTGAGGACGGTAACGGAGAGTTTGATCTCGAAGACGACGTCCCGAATAAAAAGGTAAAGCTGCCTTGTTTACACGGTTATTTAAGAAGTATAGACTGCTGTGGTGGCAGAGGTCAATAATAGTCATTTTTGTAGAATAACTAAATTCTTACTGGCTGTCTACAACTACTTAACCAAGCAGCACACACGTGCTTTCAATATTTCGATATTTCCGCTGTTAAAATGGCAAACTAATGCTTAGTTATAAATCATTTACCTACACTGAGCTTTGTAGTATTTCAGTGTCATTTATACAGATGTGTATATAGTCCTTAGTGGTGTACTGTCTACAGTAGACTGATACTACATCTGTGTGGCTGATGCTGATCCTAAATTTCAGGGAGTAAAACAATCTTTTGTTGCCTATATTCATGTTTTATAATGTACGTAGGTAAGGGGAAATGGTGGGTCATTGTTTATTAATGTTGCAACTATCCTACCCTAAAGACACACCTGGGCTCCACACCAACTGAACTGTTCTTTTTCCATGGTGGTATAATTGTACAGGATGCATCTTTAATTACTTAAAAATCATCAACAAGAACAAGAATTGGTGCACACATTTGAATTTATTTATTATTTATTTATTTTTTCTAATCCACACTGAGTCAGAACAGGGGTGTGTACACTTTTTATATCCACTGTATTTGTGATAAAGCAATATTGACTGATCGACTGGTTGTGTCAGACTGTAGCCCATAGTGCATCTCTGTATTCAACATCTGATGGACCATCTCCTGCATCTGGAGCTGATGCACAGTTCAGACGATACCACCTTTTTGTCTGAACCCACCAATTTTTCTTGTGAGCACAAGTATTGGAACATGAGACTGACAGGTGTCTTTTGTTGCCCAGATATGTCCTGTTGATTATTCAAACATTAAATAGCACTGAATGTCTAACTTCAGTTTCATATTTGGGTTTTGCCTGTGCATACTGTGCATTTATAGTTTATAGAGGAGTAACCAACATGAAAACCACAGAGCTGTCTATGGGTGAAAGACAAGCAATTGTGAAGCTACAAGAAGATGGAAAACCAATCAGTGCCATTGCACAAACATTGGCCATTGCCAGTACAACCATTTGGAATGTCCTTAAGAAGAAAGTCATCACTGATGTACTAAGTAACAGATGTCAAACAGAAAGACCAAGAAAAACAACAGCAGTTTAAGACAGAAACATTGTAAATGCTGTAAAGAGAGACCCTAAAACAACTGTTAGTGACATCAGCAACAACCTCCAGAGGGCAGGAGTGAAGGTATCACAGTCTACTGTTTGCAGAAGACTTCATGAACAAAAGCACAGAGGCTTCATTGGAAGATTCAAACCACTAATTAGCAGGAAGAACAGGAAGGCCAGGCTGGAATTTGCCAAGAAGTACAGAGACAAGCCTCAGGAATTCTGGGACAAAGTTTTATGGACTGATGAGACAAAAACTAACCTTTACCAAGGTGATGGAAAAACATACAAGCTCATCTGTGAAACACAGTGCAGGTAATGTCAAAGCTTGGGCTTGCGTGGATTCTTCTGGGACGGGCTCATTGATTTTCAGTGATGATGTCATGCATGATGGCAGCAGTAAAATGAACTCAGAAGTCTACAGAAACAATTTTTCTGTCAATTAAAAAAAAAAAGATGCAACCAAACTGATTATGAGATCCTTCATTATGCAGCAAGATAATGGCCCAAAACACACTGCCAAAACTACAAATGAGTTCATCAGGAGCAGAAAGTGGAAGGTCTTTGACTTGAACCCCATTGAGCATTTTACCTGATGGCAGTGGGTCACAGGCTTGATGCAGTTATTGCAAACAAAGGATTTGGAACTAAATAAGTCTAATTCACTTTAATCTATTTTATGTTTATCAGTTCCACTATTTTTTTCTCACAAGAAAAATGGGTGGCTCCAGACAAAAAGTGTTCTCTTTAGAACTGAGCATCGGATCCAGAGGGGGGGTAAATGGACAAATTGATGAGTTGGGCTCGGTCACTAATCTTTACTTATTTTTTTAATATTGTGTCATTTCACTCCACTTTTTGAAATATTTATGTAAATCTTTTTTTTTTTTTTTTGATGATTTTCTTCTACTGTTGCAATAGAGTTGTGAAGCTGTCAGCGGACCAGGTTCCAGGTTCAAGGGTAAACATTCCCTTGACAGCGATGAAGAGGATGAAGGAGAGGACACAAACAGCAACAAATATAATATTTTAGCCAGTGATGATGTGGAGGGTACGTCTTTTTGATTATTTAAACTGTAACTGTAAAGTGGTATATGATTGATAAGTGGTCTTGCTTACTTAATTTTTTGTACATAACATTTTAAGGACATATACTCTTGACATGTTTTAAATTTGTATACCGCCTCACTGAGTCGAATTTAGAGTGATTTTTTTTTTTTAAAGGGACAGTTTGGATTTTATGAGGTGTTAGCTACAGTAGATGGTGTTCAGCACCATCAAGCAAATGTAAATTTAAAGTCCTTTGCAGGACTTTATAGTTCAATGCACCAACTACACATGCGTGGACTTCAAAGAAGTATAATCGGAATGACTACTCATCCATGGTGTCGCCAGCTGTCCGTGTCCATAACAGAGTATAAATACCACTTAACAAGTATACTGCTATGGAAACAGGCGGAAGAAAAACATATTTTTGCAGCCTAAGATATGGCCTTCAGCTAGGGCTACACGATTATTTTGTTGAATATTGAGATCATGATTATTTGCCATCATTATTCATTGATTTTAGTGTTTTTTTTATGTTCATGTAAACAGAGCAATGCTTTCACGTTCATTAATTCTTATAAATTTATCTTTGTAAACATATAAAGTAATTTTCTATATAATTTATTGTACTTGCAAAGTACTCAGCAGCTGTGAGATCCCTCTGCAGCGTTTTGCATGTAGTGGAGCCACTTTGCCACTTTGGGAAACCAATTGCTCGAGGGGATAACATGTCTTTGGTCCATTAAGTTGATTGGTGATTTCAGTGCATGTTTGTGCGCTGGATAGATACACAGACCTGCTGTACTAGTTTTTATGGGCGTCGGAGCTGATGTTGGATGATTCACTTTAACATTGCATTGTTTTTCTTGGCCTTTATGCATTGATTATACTGCAGTTTGTGGTGTCTTTTCAGGCAGTTGAATACATTAGTTGGATTTCTTTGCGGTGCAGATGCACAGCACTCTTTGCAAATGATTTATTCTTACTTTGGACTTAGTGCAAATAATGTTAACTATTTTCAAACACCAGATGATGAGCTGCTACGAGAGACAAGCACTTCACTTCTGTAGTGCCAATTAGATTTTGTTGTCTTTTAACACAGTGTTACTCATTCAGACTACATCCAGGAAACTTCAAGCTGTGCGGTGCAGGAATAGTTGTGACTGGCACATGCACTCAGGCGCTGATTGAGAGAGCCTTCGATTTGCTTTTGCTTTGCTTTTTAATTGGCGGAGCATGGATTTTAAATATTGCACAATCAGGGTCATTTAATTGTGGGAAGCCTAAATTGGTGTTCAAGATTAAAATTAGATTAATTATGCAGCCCTACCTTCATATTATCCCACTATAAAGAAAATAACCTAATTTTAACAAGACGAGGTGCTGAATTCTGTCATACAAGTGCAAGATATTGTTTTGGCCAAACCAGGGTTATTCCTGCATAAAGCAATTATTGGCACCCACCCAATTTTCTGTTAGTCAGAGCCAATGGAAAATCACAAGTGAAATAAATGGCCATAAATAAACAAATGGAAATATTTCTGTCTGATAAAGTAATACAGACTCATTACCTCATGCGTACTGCTTTGCCAAAGGCCCATTCTGAGCCAGGAAAACCCCTGTAAGCATTTGTGGGTACTTGGTTAATTTAGGACCATGTCAACTATGTTTTCAGGTCAGGAGGGAGCAACAATTGACTTTGATGAGGGAGTTTCTATTACTCCTTTCAACCTGGAAGAGGAGATGCAGGAAGGACACTTTGACTCAGAGGGAAACTATTTCATCAAAAAGGAGCAACAGATTAGAGACAACTGGCTCGACAACATTGACTGGGTAACTGAGTTTTGGGCTTTTTGGTTTTTCCTATTTATTTATTATACATCTTTATTCTCTGGCTTTTTTTTTTTTTTTGCTTTTTTTTTCACAGCTTGTTTTCAGCCCTGCACCTGCATGCTTTTTTGGTGTGGGTGTCTGTATTTTACTAGCTTAGAATTGCATTTTTTTTCATAGGCTTCATATTTTAATAATAAAAGGTTCTTCTTCTTCAGGTGAGAATAAGAGAGCAGCCTTTCAAAAAAAAGAAGAAAGGTCTTGGAGCCAAACGTACACGCAGAGCAGGTGACGAGGACGAGGCTGAGGAAGAAAAACAGAGAGAAGAACAGCAAGCAGACAAAGAAGAAGATGAAGAAGAAGAAGAGGCAGAGCCACCAGAGGACCCGCTGGCATCCTACACACAGCGTCAGCTCACTGAAGCTCTGATTGAACTACTGCAGCCTGGAGAAACAGTTGCTACTGCGCTCCGTCGCTTAGGAGGCCTTGGACGGAAGAAGGGAAAGCTGAGGGAAGAAAATGAATCCACGGAGGAGACCAAACGGGACACAGAAAAACTCGACCGGCTCACAGCACTAGCTGACCGACTGGTTGGATCTGGGATGTTTGAAATCTATCAGCAAACCTATGAAAAATTGGCCTACAGGTTAAAGAGCATGACTAGGAAGCAGCCAGCGGTGGGGAATAATGAAGAAGATGAGCTTGACATGTTTGCTGACAAGTTTGATGAGAAGCATGGGGAAACAACTGAGGACAACGAAGATGATAAACAAGGTTACTTATTCTTATTTTTATACACTAACCTTCAATTTCAAAGACTATATTTTTGGTTTAATCTCATTTTGTCTTCCATCCAGTGAGCGATGAAGTAATGTGGGAGTACAAGTGGGAGAATGAGGTTAATTCAGAAGTCTACGGCCCCTTCACCAGCCAGCAGATGCAGGTACCCTCCTAGAACTACTTTAAAGTGAATGATGGAACTTGTGTAAAGTGAATAAACTCTAAACAGGGTTCTCAGCTGGGAATGGGTGGAGTGCCCATTATATGCTTGGGGAGGGAGGAGTTCAACTGTCTCAGGGTTTTCTTTGTGATTAAGGGAAGAGTAAAACAGGAGGTTTACAGACAGATTGGTGCAGCATCTGCAGTAATGCGGACACTGTACTGATTCATTTTGCTGTAGACACCGAGTGTGAAAGTGAAGCTCTCGATTGACCAGTCAGTCTATGTTCCTGTCCTCAGCTGTGGCCACAAGTTTTTGGTAGTGACGGAAAGAATGACATCTCAGATACAAGTGGCAGAAATGAGTCTCCTTTGAAGGGGGTCTGAGCTAAGCCTCAGAGATGGGGTGAGGAGCTTGACCAGGCAGGGACTGTACATTTTGCTACTCAGTTGAGACATTTACAAGATTTTGTTTTTCTCTTGTATTTGCAAGGTCGTTAGTAAGTCCTGTTATGTTTACCAGAGTACTTACAGTACAGTAACCTTATTCTGACTAGGTGAGCACTTCTCATTAGAAAGAGCCGACAGCAGTTTAGGCAGAGAAAGCATTTTAAATATGGCCTACCTTTAAACTGATACTAATTTTTACTTTGGCTCAAATACATTTTGCTGCTGACCCCGTCCACTGCAGTGCAGTTCCATCCTTATGCACTCACCCTGTAAGTAAGAGTGTGGACTATGAGCAAATTGTAGCTCATTTCAGCTGTTGGCAACATTTGTAAAGCTGTCTGTCAGGGAACTAGAGCCATGCAGGTAGTGATAAAGTTCACAGACTGAACATCTTTTATTTAACACCTTTTAAGTTTACAAAGACCTCAGAACACTAATGATATGGGACGTTTTTTTGTTCCTGCTGTCTTTCCAGGACTGGGTGGATGAAGGCTATTTCAGCAGTGGTGTTTACTGCAGGAGGGTGGACCAAGAGGGATCTCAGTTCTACAGCTCCAAGCGATTAGACTTTGAACTCTATACGTGATTTACATCAAGTATTGAATACATTCAAACCATATGCTTCATCTACAATCTTTGTTCAGCCTTTTCATGATTTTTCAGGGTTTTGGTGTCAGAGCTGTCATTTTAACACTGTTTTTTTTCTTTCTGCACATTATTTTTTAAATAAATAATGTGTGAAGTTATCTGACGTGTTTCTGTTATTCTTTGACTCCATTTTAAGCTCACTGTGTTGTATTTCTGGTGGACATTCGGGACATAGGATATCAGCAACTCTCAACATGCAATCCTTCAGAGAATGGCTTTCCCGCTTTGGCGATTAAGTGGTGATTCACTGACCACGTAACCTGCTTCAGCTGCAGCACCACTGTCCTCACCAGCTTTGTGGAAAAGGTCTTGCTGCCCTGATCTTGTCAAAAACCAGTTATTTTGCAATTATTTTTGTATTTAAAAAACAAATGTTTTTAATAGAATTCATTTTTTTATCATTTCATTTAAATTACACAGGAAGTGGTCGTCTTAATTTGTGGAAAAAACACAATAAAAAACATTACTTAAAGGGCCAAATTGTTTTATATTTTTGACATCAATTTGCGGGCCAGAAGCAGGGATGGCGTGGGCAGGGAGTTTGAGACCACTGCTGTAGAGTATGGTAAAAAGAAAGTGCACCCTACGTAAAGGTCGTGGCTTTTGATTATATATAAGTGACTCAAATTTATGCTTGAGGAGTAGAAACAAGTATAAACATACATGATCCTAGCCCTCTGTCCTGTCCAATGAATGACATGATGACATCATCTTCCTTTCAAATAACCTGCCAAAGACCCACATACATATAGATGTACATTCATATGTATACAAACAAACTATACAATTATTCATACATATATATTCATACATTCAACTGTATTGTACACATACATGTACATTCACTCACACACAAACATTTACTTAGAGTCCATACTATAATCTTTAATCCCACGTTTACTAAATTAAGAGGGTAAGTAGCAGCCCAAATCAAATACACTGATCAGTTGATCATCAGCAAATGTGGCACCTCTATAAAACCAGATGTTTTGGCATTTTGCTGGTCTGGAGCATTGATGTTATAGGCAAGTCAAAGTTTCTTTATTGTCAGTACCACATGTTTTCAGGACATACAGGGGATTGAAACTGCCTTACTCTCACACCTGAGGTGGAAAAGTGTAAACATACATCTAAATCTGAATTTGTACAGTATAAATAGAAGTACAAAAGCATGTAGAAAGTAATAAAATTTAAGAAATAAGTTTAATTTAATATAAAAAAAAAGTACAAAAAATGCCAGAGACATGAGGCACTTAACATATAAAGTCTTTGAAGTGGTAGTGCAAAGATTTGATTTGCAAACAGAAGTAGTTTATATAAGGAAGAGAGACATCTGTGAAGATCTTAGACAAGCAACTGTTGCTACCCATCAATCTGGTAATGGTTATATGGTTGTTTCCAGCAATCTTTCCAGGAATCAGGAGTTAGTCGTTGAGTGGACCATGAACTCCTCTGTATACTGAAGTATTCCAGAAATTGGGTCATGCAAAAATACAGTAATCCTAAGTACAGCAACAAGCCTACAACAGAACGGCTGAAAAAGAAAAGAAACAAGGTGTTGCAGTGGCCCAGACATAGGTCAGATGCTTGTGTTGTTGTAGTTACACTGCTACCTATTGGCCAGTCATGGTAAGTTGTTTTTGTTATTTGCATTTTGAATGTAACAAGATCAGGATTAGTCAACGCTAGCAGTAGTGACAGTAGATCTGAGGATGCAATATAATTTGCTGTTATTTTTTGTTAAATACATTTTTCTCTGGCTCAAAAGCCAAAGGCGTGGTGTCCAGTTTGGTGGACATGTTTGTAACTCCAATAGGTTCCTATTCCTATTGGAACCTATTGGATAGATTCCTAAACAAAACTTCAGTTGCATTGTTTTTTTCATGCCTAAAGAGGCATAAAAACACTGAGATCCACTCAAATCTTGACGGGGGTTCTCATAATTCACGCATGAAAGGGTAATTATGTGGAAAAAATTACATTTTCCATACAGAAGGATATGAATGTGTTTGAGATAAAGGTTAACGGCAGAACACTTATTTTAAAATACTTAAGCATGCGCATAATTTATTTCAACTCACAGAAGCAAAAGTAACTGCATTTGTAGGTTTTTAAGATACTGGGTCACCCGAGGACATAAAAAAACCTGTAATTTTTGCAGCCATTTGTCTTTGCGATCCTATTGGCTGCCCTCAAACGACGACCCTCATGATCCTCTTCTAATTGGTCAGATTTCAACAGTACTTTCCGGGCGGAAAACAAGTCGCACTGTGATTGGACAATCCGTCCGTCTAAGATGTGTGGTACAAACGGATACACCGAGTCGCTGCAGGGCGCCGTCAGTCCGGCATGTCTTGTTTACGGTGAGGTCTGATTGCTACGCTGAGGTTCAGCTTATCGTTTCAGGTAAGTTTCTTTAATGGTGTTTAGTTGCAGTAACAATTTGCGACTAAAGTACAAGCTGAAAATGCGCCCAGCTCCCCGATAAAAATGGTCGGACCTTTGGAGATGACAGTTCCCGGCTACGACTAATGCCTGGTGCGGTAACTAAATGTTATACGCTGAATATCGGCGTCAGTCTACTCTAGGCAATGTTGGCGGAGTTACAGTGAAGCTCTATTTCAGATAAAATGTTTAAAGCACTGTATTGTACGACAACAATTTTCACGCTTACGTTAATATTTGCTGTGGTTTTCGTACATCAGCTCATAAATAAAAGTTTGAATGTGAATCTGTGATTTCCAGCAAGTAGACCGCACTCAGTTTTGATGGTACCGCCGTTTCCATTCGCGTAAAATCACCGACTGGGTTTCTTCGTAACGAATTAGCTACAAAGCCCCGGTACATTTCCCTTTTACTGCTTTGCTGTTTTCACCAGCTTGTGTTAGATGTGAGCTTAGACAACTTTTCATTAACTCCAGTGAAAGGAGACTGAGTGCCAACCACAGTGACTGGCATAGAGAGCTCAAATTCAAAGCTGGAGAGCTGAGGAGTTTGCCTGTAATGTAACTATTATTGTACTTTTATTTATTATAATGGCCGTTTAACAATTCATAAGGAACTTCTAAAATAAAGGACTTCGATCAAAACATGTATTTGCGCACATCTCCCCCCCGCTGCACTTAAAATGTCATTATCTCTGCGTCATACCGCTGCATAAAACTACTGCAAGAAATTAAAACCTTTTTTCACACTGTTAGGCATTTTTCTAATGCACATTGAATAATTAATGTTTTCAGTGATTAGTGTATTTTTTTTATTGTTTTTCATTTTACTCGTCTTACATTTTGTTCCTTTTTATTAATCATTTAGTAGACTGCAATATTAAATAGATCAAATGTATGTGCTTTTCCTGGCTTTATATAATAGTAAATCTTGACACAAAAAAGGCTTCTGTCTTGGTGCTATGTCTTATTTTGTGTGTATATGCTAAAAACCTCCTTCTTCTTTTTTTTTTAAATTGCAGAATAAACATCCATAACAGTGATTAGGAAAGTAAGTGAAGCTTCATTTTTAAGACCTAATTTCAAGTGCTTCTGTACCTCGCATGTTTGTTTTATTTTCCATTGTTGTTATTTACAGAGAAGGCCAGACAAGGAGAGGGAAAAAGCGAGTGAGAGAGCAAGGGGATGTTGACTTATCCCTCTGACTCACTCACTCAGATAGTTTGTCCAATGGATGAAGATGCTATCCCTCCAAACCCTTTCTGTAGTGCACCTCCCCACAGTGAACCTCCACCACCTTTCCTCTCCCTTTCCTCCATCACTCCCAGGTATAGTTGTCCTGTCACCTCTTGGTTTCTTTTGCTGTTTGTGTAATTCCCCTCTCTTGCTTGAGGGCACTTTTTTTTAATGCAAGAATGACTGTAGGACTTGAAGACATGTAGTAGGATTATCCAGATTGCAATTATGCTAAGATCCTTTAATACCTTTTAAATTTTCAGTTTTAGCTACTAACATTGTACATGTTCAGTATATTTGTCATTTAAGTGACTTCAGTTTTGTCTGTATGAATCTAGTATCTAGTATGTGCAGCTAAGCATTGTGCATCATGATGTTTTTTGAAAGACTAAATTAAAGTGTCTTGAGTTGCCACCAGGGGTAAACAACGCAATCTGCCTTACCTGAGGGGTGTACTATGAAGCAAAAGTAATGGGTTAGCGAAGTATGCCAAGTTTACAGTCAGAATTTTCCGTGTCACTCTTTTAACCTGGTTAGATCACAATCGTGACACATGCATGAACACACAACTTGATCCAGAGCAGGTTATGTTAAGAGTTGTGATTTAAAATCAGCTGTAAGCACCACATTTTCACTGATTCTTTTAGTTACAGTATCATGGATTTTTCTGCCTCGCAGTGGGTTATTTACATAACCATGATTGGTCCATGTGTATTTAAGCCAGAGTCTGTTTTAGCTTACTTAACAGAAGTCTCATGTTCCGTTTTTTTTTTTCTTTTTTCTTTCCTTTTTTTTTGGATATTTTATAAACAGAAAAATATTAGAATTTGAGTAAAAAGCACCACTTAATTATAT
>JAVDPK010002494.1:252393-266571 GCA_034780415.1 Cichlasoma orientale | reverse complement strand
GAGACACGAAGAAACGATAAAGACGATAAATAAAAATTGTCTACCTCATTTTAAGTTATCGTACGATTAATTGATTTGTTTATCGCGACAGGCCTAGTTGTGGGTCACATAGTGTGTGTGTGTGTGTGTGTCCAAAAACATGGAACTCCTCTGCCTCCACATGATGTTGTGTGTAAAAGTAGGACCGATTCTACTGACTGACCTACCAATGAAAGGGAATTTATGTCAGTGCTCTTCAGTACATATGTGTTGTCTATTGATTTCTCTCTAATCCATATTCAGGGATACTACAGCACTAATTTGTCTTTTTGTTCTGCTACACTACAGGCTGAAAAAGAAAGAGTTTAGTTTGGAGGAAATTTACACCAACAAGAATTTCAGTAAACCCCCTGAAAGGTAAGTTCAAGAGAAACACTTTTCAGACTCCTTTTTCCCTTTAATCTTTCAGTTTCTGAATGTGTTGGCTTCATGTCTGAACGATCACCCTGGTTGCTCTTCCCCTTAAGGGGAAAACATGATTCAGCTGTGGTCATACGCACAGCCTAAGGGCAGCTTTGCAGACTGTTGTCTACATGTTGTAGCTATTTATTGTCACCAGGATGCAGCATCACCGGGCTGTGTGCTACTTTTGCTAGAACCTAGGAGCTGAAGTGAAGCAGAGTGTTCAACGCAATGAAAAGTGGATCACTGTAGCCGCCATATGTGCTTCTCATGCTGTATTTTGAGCTTTGATGTGGGCTTTTTTTTTTTTTTTTTGCACTTCTCCCAATTGTGGTGAAGTCTGCTGTTGCTCCCTTTCCTACTGTTCAACCAATCAGCATTCACCCACATGCACAGCATCATCCACGATCTACATGACATTGGATTTTTGCAGGGCAACACAACAACATAAATTTGCTATTAAAAGTTTAGTTTCTCTGTCTGCAAGCTGCTGCTGCTATAGTGAGGTAAAGAAGCTTAGTTTAACCAGAGGGTGGCACCACAGGAAAAGTCATGTAATCTAAATCAGCTGAATAACTATATTGAAAATGAAAACGTGCTCTCTCTGTTTGTGTGTGTGTGTGTGTTACTTGTGTTTCAGCCGGCTGGAAACCATATTTGAGGTGCCTCTCAATCGCAGGAATGGTTCTGAGTCCTGGTTTGGCCAGAGGCGCGTGAAACGATTTTTGGAGTTCCTGGAGGTCGGCGAGGCCAGAAAACCAAAGAAGCCTCTTGTCGGAGTTGGTAAAGCAGGTATTTCCACTTCCAGGACCCGACGAGGAGGCTTCCTTAAAGACGAACCGTCCCTCAGCGTGCAGGATGTGGACTCGCTGCTCTGTGCAAAGCTGGATCAGCTCAATTTGTGGTTGATTCGTGATCAGAAAGACAGCTAATAGATGCCTCTCAAAGGACTGTTTTGGCAGCCAACAGATAATACTGTTTATATAAATATTTCAACATGAAGACTGAGTGTGCCAGCTCTTGTTTTGTCAGCACAGTCTGTGTATAAATGTTGTGGTGGCAAGTTCTAAAGAAGAATGAAGAATGTTTATTCTGTAGCATTTGTAGTCTGCAAGTTGAAGAACAGTACATCATAGCACCGTTACAGTATTGCCTCATAAAAGTGGTTTAAAAATAGTGCTGAAATTCATCATACATATACATAAGTGTGTACAGTAAGTAGCTTTTTCAGTCCTCATCGTCGTCGTCCGTTCTCCTCTTAGTCACTTTCCATCTGCGATGAGTGAAACTTAGTTTCAGCAAAATCAAGAAGTTACAATTGATGTTCTTGATTTGAACCCAGTATCATAGCATAGCTGAGTTACCAGAAATCTGCACAAACTCCCCATGAGGATGTCTCAGTGCCATTCACTTACAGTAACTGTGTCTTTAATAAATGATAATGCAGGTTGCATCTGATTTCTGCAAGTGTGTTAGGGTCATTTGAGGTGTAACTTAAAAAAAAATAAAGACCAACCTGAGATTAAAGTTGGATCTTTATGAGGGAAACAATAGATTTTCTCAGATTGAAGTGGTAAATTTTAAAGAAAGCTGAGAGTATGTAAAGATATAAAGATGGACTGCTACATGCAAACATGAGGAGGTGCAACAGTAACTGATGCGCAAAAGCAATCGATTGATTAAAATCTGCATGTTTTCTTCTTAAGATGCTCACTTCATGGCAATGTCTGGATGGTTCGGTGGTGATTGTCGGCTAAAATCACAAACGTTTACATGTTTCTAAATCTGATCGCACAGCACAATTTGATAAAGGCATTCATGTCTAGCTGTGGCATCTGTGGTATGATGAGGTTGATCCAGCCTTGAACTTTTATGAATTTAATCTTTATAGTTTGTTTTTTTTCCTCTCTTTCATGGACTATGACTTCCTCCCCCCAGTTTTATTTACCAAGAATGGCCCCGATACAGATTCCTAATGCGCTGTCTGTTCTGAAAGAAAGCAGTCTATCACTGTAGATGTGACCTGGCCTCACCATTGTAAGTGGTTATATAGGCAGCTATTTTTTTTAATAACTAAATGCTGAATACAATACACTTTTAAAGGTGCCAGGAGGAGATTTGTTCTCGCTGGAACCGGTTTCACAACCACGTTTTGTACAATCAAATGTGTCCCTGCGTACGTCATTCTATCAGCTCAGGGCAGAGCCTCAGTGAAGGGTTTGTGTTTGTAATTTCATAACTCTCGAGGTTTTGTTTGTCAACTGCTGTAGTTTTTTTTTTTTTTTTTTGTGGTGGTTATATTTGCAAGTGGTAACTTGTTAAAAAACAACCTATACATTTATTTTTTTTTTATCTTTGCCAAATGTTAATGAGATTGCCTTAACTGTAAAAATGTGTTTAAATTGGTGTTTTGTAGGCACATTTGTAATCAGTGGTGTTTTTGGGGTTTTTTTAATGAGTGCATGTTAAAATGTTTCAAACAGCTCAAAGCACAAAATTTTGCCATTTTATTATAAAAGGGTTTCTGTTAATGTTTGTATAAAAGTACAGCACATATATACATTTGACATTAATACAGATAAAACAATAACAATGCAATAATGCCAATGAGGTACACCAAGAACAGGATCTCATAATGTCCTGGTGAAGTACTGCCATGATCACTGCCACGCATTATTTCTCCAGTAGAGACTCAGTCCTGAAGTTATATGTTGTTACATTTTCGAGTCATAGATTGATTTAACTTTTGTAGTATTTGTAGTTATCTACTCTAAGAATATTAAAGTTTAATGGTAAAAAATGTTAAGGATTGGGTCATTACTGGAGAGTAACAGGTATAATCTTTAATATATATATAATGAATGTGTAATGTAGTGTTATGTTCTCTAACTAGGCAGTGCTGGATTTTTACATTTACATTTGAAAGTGTCCACATGTCCATATATTGTCAAATAAAAATTACAGCATATAACAAAAAGCGTTGTAAGATTTTTAATACCATTTTCAGCTATATTTGCTCTTTGTGTAAAAATTAAAGGAACTAGAAAAAATGTAAATGAGGGCAGCAGCAGCCCTTTCAGCACAGGAAAAAACAAATAGTTGTTTTTTTTTCTGTTTAAGGTAATATTTAGTTTCTCCACAGCTTCTGTGCTCATAGTTGTTGACTCAGCAGCTTTGTGCACTCCACTGCCTGTCTCCATAAATCTGAAATCAACAGATTTCCTCTAGTGCTACGCACTCTGGTACCAGTAGCAGAAACAGCACCAGCACCAGCACCAAAAAAGCTAAAACCAGGAGGGCAACCCACGTCACGATAGAGATGATGCCGAATTTTTTGGCCTGTTTCAAATACTCTGTGGATTTCTTGTCTGTCGTCCTCTTGGCCTTCTCAGCTTTGTCAGCATTCTCAGCCTGTTGATGTAATGACGTGACAATATTTTTCATTTAAAGAAGAAAATTGATGTGTGGATTAAATCAAAACTAGACAGCACTTTATGTCAGGCCTTATGCCAAAGGAACACAAGTTTTTGTCAGTTGCTAACTGTTGGCACCTGTAAGTGGAGGCTGGTGTACAGACATTAGAAATGGCAAAAAATTGTGTCTTTATATAATGGTTAACGAGATGTATATGCACAGATCTCAAAGGGGAGAAAATGCTGTATATCTATACATATATGGACTGGGTAATGTGCCAGGGGCCAGTCAATGGTACCAATTCCTTCAGGAGGAACCCAGGACCCAATGCACCAGCGTAGGGTCTAACAGTGGGTCCAAGGATACTTAATGGAAGTCAGGGTGCCGGTGCCTAGCCTGTAGAGGTCTGTGGGTCCCTCCATGGATATGCCTCCCCAGCCCATCACTGACCCACCACCAAACTGGTCATGCTGAACGATGTTACAGGCAGCATAACGTTCTCTACGGCTTCTCCAGACAATTTTCTCCAGTGGCCTGCTGGAGGTCATTTTGTAGCTCTGGCAGCCACTCATTGCACAAAGGAGCAGATACCGGTCCTGCTGATGGGTTGTCCTTGTCCAGCTCTCCTAGAGTAACTGCCTGTCTCCTGACATCTGCTCCATGCTCTTGAGACTGTGCTGGCAGACACAGCAAACCTTCTGGCAATGGTACATATTGATGTGCCATCCCGGAGGAGCTGGACTACCTGTGCAACCTCTGTAGGGTCCAGGTATCACCTCATGCTACCAGTAGCCAAATGCAAAACTAATGAAGAGATGAGAGAAAAAATATCCGTAGCCTCCATCTGTAAAGCCTCATTATTCTCATTGTTGCCCCACTAGCACATCTGTTGTTAATTTCATCAACACCAAAGCAGCTAAAACTGATTAACACCCCTCTCTGCTACTTACATTCATATCATCTGAGGTTCATTCTTTTTAGTACTTGCAAAAACAGTTAATTTTATACTCAATAATTTTATAAGAGCTACTTGGCCTGGTCTTGTGTCAGGTACGATGTGACTGTGCAGCGCAAACCAGCCAAAGCAGTCAATATAAACATGCTTATTCTCAAGTTTTCAAATGTTAGTTTACTGCAGTTTAGAGCTGCCTGCATCCACTCCAAACGTGACTCTTGTTTGACATCAAAAAGAGAAAATAAAATACCTTGACAGAATAAACCAAAGCTGGGACTCCGAGGCAGGAGAATCCACAGACAATGCTAGTGACGGCCAGCTTCCTGTGGTACTTGTCATTGCAGCAGGATACAGTTGGGTCCTCATTGATGGAGATTACTTCACTGTCATTGTCCTCGGGTTGTTCAACACCCATTCCTGCTGCATGATTCAGTGGGGATTCCTCCCCATTTAGATTGTTTTTGTATCCTGACATTCTGCAAAATATGACATCAAGTTAGAGAAAGTTTGATCTGAAGGATAAGATTTGTTAAGCTATGTCAGACTTCATAAAACCGTTTAGGAACTTGTTTCACTCATTGTCTAAGGACAAACCCCACTTAGGTAAATGTTTATTTGGTTAAATTATTGCTCTGGGTGTGTGACTTAGGCATCATTCACTAGATTAATGGTCAGACAGAATAGTAAAAATGATTTTAAAGGTGTTTTATGTCAAATGTATTTTTTTCCCCAGATATAATAACCTGATTACTTAATCAGTCTTTCCTTTGTTAAGCTGGAGCGGTCAGAGTAATACAGGATAAACGATAAACTTCATTTCACTCAACAGCCTGGCAGTGTCTGTTAAAAAAAAGTGTTTTCCCAATGTTGACCCTGTGTCTTGTGTTTCTTCAGTGAGCTGGCTCAGAGCAGCTTTAATAAATGAACTCTTTTCTACAGCACTGGACAAAATCCCACTTCAAAAAATTTAAATTGAATGCCTCCTACAAGTCTAAACATCCATCCATCCATTTGCTGCCGCTTATCCGGATCTGGGTTATGGGGGCATCAGTGAAAGTAGAGACTTCCAGACCTCCCTCTCCCTGACCACCTCTTCTAGCTCTTCCCCAGGGAGACTGAGGCATTCCCAAGCCAGCTGAGAGATATAATGTTTCTAGCGTGTCCCGGATCTGCCCCAGGGCCTATTCCCCCTGGGACATACCCAGAACAACTCAACTAGGAGGCACCCAGGAGGCATCCACTGCGGACGCCGCACCAATCCATCTGTCTCACAATTGGGGGTGCTGATTTTCATTTCCATTTCCACAGTTGGCTGCAAACCATCCCAGACCAAACTGGAGTTCACCACCTGATGAAGCCAAAAGAACCATTTCATCTGCAAAAAGCAGCGAGATGATCCAGAGGCCACTAAAGCAGAAGCTTTTTACCCCTTGGCTGCATCTAGAAATTCTGTTCATAAAAGTATTGAACAGAATCGGTGACGAAGGTGGAGTCCAACACCAACTGGGACTTACTGTAATTTGGACCAAGCTATCACTGCAGATGTACGGGGATCAAATGGCCTTTAATAATGAGCCAGATACCCATTGCTCCTGAAGCACCCCACACAGGACACCCTGAAGGATGTGATTATTGAATGCCTTCTCCAAGTCCGCAAAACACATAGAGACTGGATGGACAAACTCAAACAGTAGCAATATCAAACAGCCACATATTATTTGGGTGCCAAAACTTGCCCAGAGGGAATATCAGTGTTGTAAACTGCAGTTTGTCTGTTCTCAACGCCATGTCAAAAAGAAAATCATGTTTCTAAACTGTATTCATATTTCAGTGACTTTGCTCGGAGCAGCTTTAATAAGTGATCTGTCTTCTCGGCCATTGGACAACCAATCCTGCTTCAAAGAATTTTAAATAAATGCCACCTCCAGGTTTAAACATGTTTTGATAAAAAAAAATGTAGTGCATTCTCTTAAGGATTGTTTTGAGAACTGGGTATTTCCACAAGAAACAGAAAGTATCTTTTGAATGGCGTCAGACAGGGAGCAGATCAGAACGAATGCTCCCTGTTACCAACAAATAAAAAAACATAATAGCTTGAAAAACTAGCTTGGCTGGTGGGTTGTCACAGCAAGTTGAAACCTGAAACGTATCCGATCTCTGATTTAACAGAGTGCGATGCACAGCACCAGCCCAGTCCGTGTTTTTGGTAAGATGAGAAAATGTATAAGCTGAGTGTAATATTACACAGGCCTGTGAATCATTTGCAGTGGACGGTGAGAAAGGTCTGACCTCCACCCTCACATGAAGTGGAATACCGCGGTAAACGCGGGCAGATTAAGAACGCTTTGTTCAAACATTGATGCACACTGAAAATCTTAAAAGTGGTTCTCCGATGCAAACAGAGCATTAACTCGAGAGATGAGATTTGTGTTACTATGACCAAACTGTTCGACTCCATTTAAAAGTTACCATAAAGTACAAACCTGATCAAGTGTAAAAAGCAGTGTCTTGAATCCACTTATCTATAAACAAACAGTCAGACCCCATTTAAAGGTTGAAATAAAGTCCAAACCTGATCTCCTCAGTCTGATCTCACCCCTTCAGTGAAGCAAAGTTTGCCCAGTTTCTCTTCAGAGTCCTGATGAGATGGTCAGCAGATGCGCCTACCTGTAAAATGTGAGCGTTTCAGTTAAAGGTTCCCACACATCCAAACACCTCTCCTGTGACTGCAGAGAGACAACATAAACCTCCCGTGTCACACAGGTTGTTGCATGAGAGCCTGGAATGCGGCTGTGTCTGATAGAGGCTGTAACTGGTTCAATCAGAAGGTGGCACCAGAGGAAAGATCATGTTATCTAAACCAGGTGCATTACTCTGTACTGAGACAGAAAAAGCATTGTGTGTCTTCATAATCCATTGTCCACTGCCCTGCCTCACTAACCTGACTGGAACTTGTCACTTGTGTTGAAACCGGCTGGATGTTTGAGGTGCCTCTCAATTGCACGAATGGTTCAGAGTCCTGGTTTGGCTGGAGGCGTGGCATTTTTAGGAGTTCCCGGAGGTTGGCGCAGCACAGGTTTAACAAATCTGCACAAACTCCCCGTCAGGGTTAGCCACAGTGCGGTTTGTTAAAACCTAAAAAAAAAAAGAAGAAAAAACAAGCAGATTTTTTGTAAAGTTAGGGGGTAAAGTTAGATTAACTGTGAGGTTAAAGTGGTACACTTTAAGAACATTTAGAATATGAAGTCATAATTTTATGAGAAAAACGTTAATGTTGAATAATCTCATCATGCTAGGTGCGCACATGATGTAATTTCACATTAGATATTTCACGTGGAGGATTTTCTCGTGTGAAATAAAGCATACGGAGCTCCAGAGCCCATTTCTGATCATGACTTCAAGTGTCCACTGCTGCGTGTTTTCTTTTGTGGTGTTTATATTTGCATTGCAGGTGGTAACTTTTTATTAAACATCCCAATGTCACAGAGACTTACTGTAAAAAATGTTAAAATATTTTGTTTTGTAGGCACATTTGTAATTCCTGTTTTTTGTTTTTGTTTGTTTTTTTATTAGGGCATGCAAAAATACTTCAAGCAACTCGGAGCATAACAAATTTGTCATTTTATTAAAAAACTATGCTAACATTTGTATAAAAGTACAACATGTACATACATTTGACATTAATAAAGCAAAAACAGTAACAGTGCAATAATCCCAAGGTAATGTGGTACAATAAGAGCAGGATTCAAGGCTAAAGCAGCTTTAGTCTTAAATATATAATGTATACATGCATATGTGTATTATCCCCATGCCCATATACTGTTAAATAATATTGCAGCATATAACAACAAGAGTTGTAAGATATTTAACACCATTTTCATCTATACTTGCTCTTTGTGTAAAAACTAAAGGAACTAGAAGAATGGAAATGAGGGCAGCAGCCTTCTCAGCACAATACAGTCTTTTCCTGTTTAATGTAACATTTAGTTTCTCCACAGCTTCGGCTTTCATAGTTGTTGGCTCAGCAGCTTTGCACGCTCCACTCCCCGTCTCCATGAACATCCAAAATGAGCACAGACTCTCCCCTGGTTGTGCTCCGCTGAGGCTGATCAGTCACCTAAAGTGCAGAGGTATGAGATCAGTTCCAGCATCACTGGAGCTAATAACAGGAGGCCAACCCACGTCACGATGGAGCAGAGGCCCCATTTCCTGGCTTTGCTTGAATACTTTGCAACTCTCTTGTCTGTCGTCTGCTCGGCCTTCTCAGCTTTGTCGGCATCCTCAGCCTGGTGAAATAAAAGATGTGAAAGTATTTTTTTTAGTTAAAGATAAAATCAAAACTTTGTTTCAGGTCTTATGCAAAAGGAACATAAATGATTAAATATATGGTTGTGAGCAGATATGAGTTAATGTATTTTTCAGTAACTAACTGTGGGCAGTGGAGGCTGGCGTACAGAAAATGCACAATGAGTTTTCAGATGTTAGTTTGCTGCAGTTTAGAGCTGCCTGCATCCACTCTGAATGTGACTCTTGTTTGACATCAAAAAGAGAAAAAAAAAAATTACCTTGACAGAATAAACCAAAGCTGGGACTCCGCAGCAGGAGAATCCACAGACAATGCTAGCGATGGCCAGCTTCCTGTGGTACTTGTCATTGCGGCAGGACAGGGTAGGTTCCTTACTGATGCAGATTACTTCAGTGCATGTCTCATCAGATTGTTCAACACCTGTTCCTGGGACCTGTCTCAGTGGAACCTCTTCTCCCCCATTTCGATTGTTCTGATGTGACTCTGGCATTCTGCAAAATATGACATCAAGTTAGAGAAAGTCTGACCTGAAGGACAAGAGTCTGTAAACTTTGTCAGACTTCTTAAAACCATTTAAACACTTGTGTGCACAACAGCATTGAAAAGACTATTTTATGCTTTGAGTTTCTGCTTGATAGAAATGTTTGATTTTCAAGATAAAAGCAATTTTAAGTAACTGGTTTTTACTCTTTGTTTAAGGACAAACCCTACTTAAGTAAATGTTTATTTTGTTAAATTAATTGATTGCCCTGGGCGTGTGATTAATCACAAGTATTCTTCTTATTATTATTATACTATAGTAATAGTGAGTGACAGTTCCTATAGTAAGTACTGTTTCTAATTGAGTCTTCCTTTTGTCAAACTGGAGAGATTAGGGTCATACAGGACAGTAAATGCCAGTGAGCCTCATTTATATGAGCACTGTGGGTGAGCAATATCAAACAGCCGCATGTTATTTAGGTGCCAAAACTTCCCAGAGGGAGTATCAGTGTTGTAAACTGATATTTATTTCACTGAGCAGCAAAGCAGTGTCTATTCTCAACGCCATGTCAAAAAGAAAATCATGTTTCTAAACTGTATTCATATCTCAGTGACTTTAAATGCCACCTACAGGTTTAAACATGTTCTGATAAAAAAAAAAAAAAAATGTAGTGCATTCTCTTAAGGATTGTTCTGAGAACTGGGTATTTCCACAAGAAACAGAAAGTATCTTTTGAATGGAGTAGGACGGAGCAGATCAGAACGAATGCTCCCTGTTACCAACAAATAAAAAAACATAATAGTTTGAAAAACCAGCTCGGCTGGTGGGTTGTCACAGCAAGTTGAAACCTGAAACGCATCCCATCTCTGATTTAACAGAGTGCGATGCACAGCGGCAGCCCAGTCTGTGTTTTTGGTAAGATGAGAAAATGTATACGCTGAGTGTAATATTACACAGGCCTGTGAATCATTTGCAGTGGACGGTGAGAAAGGTCTGACCTCCAGCCTGACATGCAGTGGAATACCGCGGTAAACACGGGCAGATTAGGAACGCTTACGTCAAACATTGATGTACACTGAAAATCTTAAAAGTGGTTCTCCGAGGCAAACAGAGCATTAACTCGAGTAGATGAGATTTGTATTACTATGACCAAACTGTTAGACTCCATTTAAAAGTTGCCATAAAGTACAAACCTGATCAAGTGTAACAAGCAGTGTCTTGAATCCACTCCTCAGTTTGATCTCACTCCTTCAGTGAAGCAAGGGTCGTCCTGTTTCTATTCAAGTCTCTTTCCTCTGTAACTTAAGGTGCCTTCCTTTAAAATATGAAAGCTTCAGTTAAACATTTCCACACATGGACATGCAAACACCATTCCTGTGATGACTGACTCATCTGATTTGTCCCTGTGTCGTGCTGTTAAACGACAGGAAGCATAGCTTTTAGTGAAACGCTGAAACTTCCACTCCCATTTCCCCTTTACTGTCCAGCCCTCTTTTTCCCCTCTCTGTCCTCCCACACAGAAATCTGTTAAAATGTTACCTCACTCTGTTACATTACTTCTCAGTTCTCTCAGTTTATACTTACTCTTTCTTCCTCTCCATCAGTAGTTGCACTAATACATATTTGTACAGACTACAAGTTCCTTATCTATGCCGCATTCCAGAGGAACTGCGCAAGGTGTGTCTGAACTTGTATTGCCTCCAGGTGAACCGGAGAGTCCAGTCTGCCATCTGTCCTAAATTTCCTTTTTTTTTTTTCCTTTCTGTTTAACACGTCTTTCTCATCACAACAGAATCAATCACTGCCCTTCACTAACACATCCTGCCTTTTCCAGTCTCCTGCTACCCCTCTGCTCTCTGACCTATAGATAAGATACTGTCACACCCCTTGACTCAGGCACTGATGTAACCTAAGCACACTTTTTTCACAGCTGACAACACCCACTGTGCACAAAGAGGGCCCTTCCTTCAGACTAAAAAAAAACGAGAGCCCTGCTGTGACGTTGCAATGTTGTCTGCATCTGGTTATTATTCATAACATCAGGAGGAGCAAAAAAATATTTAAAACTACAGATATGTTTGTTAGAATCTGCGTATGATTCTTCCCAGGATGTTTTATGGAAAAGACCAGACAAGATTCGTATGTTTAAAGCATTAACAATTAACCTTTATTATCTGTTATAATGATGACACAAACTAAAGTACAGACATGTCTGGAGATTGCAAAAATATATTTACTCTGAGTTTCAAGCTCTCGAGCTCCTCAATCTGCACCTCGATCTGCCCCTGCTTCCTCATTTATCAAAACCCCCTACCTTTAGTGGCTTCTTTGTGACAGAAACCCTCTCTCTCTGTTTCATCCTTTCCTTATTAGGCAAACTAAAAGCATTAAGCATAGCGGCCCTGTGATGGCTTATCTCTTCCTAAGAAACTTCCTCTTTTCGCTCTCCTGACCTTTTCACACTCACTCAACTGCAACACATTTTGCTTATTAATGCTTAGCAAAGAACAATATACCTCCACATGTTCAAACTATATGTGTTGGTGCCTTCTTATCTAGTTATGACCCATTTCACAACTGTAAATATAGCAACAACAACATGGCATTGTTTCAAGGGATAAAAAGGGCTCGTGCAGAGTTGTGATCGATCAGACTGTGGAGGGATGCAAACAAACAAAACAAACAAGCTCAAATAAAGTTTTAGAACATTAAAAATGTAGCAACTTCCGTCCTGTTAAGAAAAAAGCCGCTCTGCTGTGTGTTGGAGCAAAGACTCAGACAGTCTTGTGTTGAAACTTACAGTTACAAAAACATACAAGTAATGCATCCAGTGCTTTCTTCTCGTTTTAAAGGAAATTAAAGGGGGAGCTCAGAGTTCAGGAGAAGCAGCCTATAAATCTGCTTCAAAATAACTGTGAGCAAATATCCTGTAGTATTTGCATCCAGAGGCTAAAGGAATATTGTTATTTGGGAAAAGCTTCTTCCGCAGCGGCAACATTTAAACCACCTGTGACCTGTTTACAGCCCTCAATGCCTCTCACCTTTTCTGTATCAGCAATACAACTGAAATCGAGCGTAATAAAACAACATATGTTTTGTACACGTACAATGCAGCAGTTGTGCGCAATAAAACTGTTCAGGGGCAAATTTGCACAGCATGAAATATGTTTACATTCTTCCCAAAAACTGCCATAAAATGATGACACACCAGTATTAATAACAGAATTGTCCCTCTGAGGTATAAGTCCCCATTGGTAATGACCCTAAACCTAACCCAGTGCTATCAGAATGTATGTTTTGTTTTGTTTTTCAAACACTGTTCTCACAAGCCTTTGCAATCAGGGGACAAAACTTATAATCCTGACTTACACGTGCCAAAAACCCTTCACAGGGTTTGAGGCTACGGCTGGGGTTAACACTCAATTTTACTAATTGTAACTAATTGATGTGGCGATGGTGAGGATCTACTGTACAAGTACCTCAGTCTGCAGCTGGACAAACTGGACTGGTGGGTGTGCACAGACACACTGTACAGAGAACGGCAGAGCCGGCTTTATTTCTTGAGGTTGGAATCCTTTAACATCTGCAGGAAACTCTTGCAGATTTTCTACCAATCTATCATTGCCAGCAGTGGAAAACAGGACCTAGATATCGGGGTTTTGCTTCAGTCATATTACAAAAACAAGCTTAGTGAAGGTTATTAATAGTGTAACAAGAAATTGTGACACTGGAAGAAGATTTGTGTTTAGTTATTTTAGATTTAAGTGCACCATGTTGCACTATTGACACTATTGACCACAATATTGTAATTAAGGAAGTGGGCTGGCCTATTTGGATCTGCATTAGTTTATACCAAAGGGTGGGACCTCAGTGTTTGTCTTGGGAATTTTAGTTCATGTGGTATTCCCCCACCATAATTGCTGCTTAACCTACACCTATTGCCAGTAGGTCACAAGAAGCACAGTGCTTGTTTCTTGATCATGTGCGTCATGACTGTGTGTCAGCAACTATGTTGATGACGCAAGGGTACAGAGTTCCCGGTCTAATGGCTGACAGTTTCAGTGATATTGGTAATTGGATGCCTAATAACTGTCTGGAGTTAAACTGTTAGAAGAAAGTCCTGATGAATTTCCTACAAATGATTACAAATGAACTATGACCCCGGCTCTTTGCTAACATTAATGAAGCTACTTTTTGATCCATTTATTAGTTTTAACTTATGGTTCTTTTTTTTTTACTGAATTTCTATTTCTTTTTTGATTTAAATTCTGTATTGTACTTTTCACCATTCCATTTTTTTTTTTTTACATCTGTCTATTAAATTAGTTTTACATCATCCATAGAATAACACAACTGCAATGTCTCTGGTAACTTGTGCAGCTATGACACAGTGTCAATATTCTGTCAAGGTTACCTAAATGGATTCAAGTGCAGGACACGAAATAAAATTTAGCTGACTTTAATATCAGCAGAACAGGAGCAAATACAGAGGAAATGAAATGTGTTTACGGCCACACCTGCGCAGAGTGCAAGGAGGACAGAGAGGGAGAGAGGGAAAGCAGGTGCCACACCTGGAGGAAG
>JAVDPK010002494.1:223145-250115 GCA_034780415.1 Cichlasoma orientale | reverse complement strand
TACACCTGTTCCTTTTATCTCCTCCTCCACAGGTGAGTTCAATTACTGCTCATCAGGTCCTCTGCAGCACCCAGGCCCTACTATTCATCACACTATTATTCTGTCATCATGACAGTAAAAAAAAAAAAAGCATAAAAGATTTCTGTTTTGTTTGGCAGAAACTATGTGACTTTAGTCACAGTGACATTGAAACACATTTTGTCTTATCGTGTAAGAATGTGTTGTTTGGCCTCTTTGAAAACCGTATGCAAAAAAAAAAAAAAAACTATCCTGACTGCTTCATAAATTTTCTGTTGTTAATGTTGAAACATCACATTTATTGTAGAAAATACTCTGGATGTAAACCATACTTTACTGCCTTTCTTAATGGGGACAAACAATATGTTCGGACAATTAAAGACTCTGATAATCAAAAGGCACTTAGAACTACTGAGAGTACTGCTTTGAATGTACTCTTATACCCTAACCCCGCTAGCATTTTTCTTCTCTTTCCCTTACCCGGGGCAGCTACTCCTTTGGACTGTTTATTATTAACTATTATATACAGAAATATTATACGTTAGTATGTGTTGATAAAATATGTTGCTTTTGTTCTGTAAACAGTCCACCTTGATAAATAAAGTTGGGGCAAAAAAAAAAACTGTTTCTGGTTTCTTAGACGTCTCCGTTGAAGCTCCGCCTTAAACTTCTAATCCACCAATGAGAGATCCAGAAGCTGTGAGGGCCGAAACAAACCCGGAAACCTCGCAAATCAAAATAAAACAGGACACGTCGCCTGTGCTCCACACTAGTGATGGCCAAATGAAGCATATATATATATATATATATATCTATGACCGAGACGAGGCAGTGTCGGTGAAACCAGTCAGATAATTCACTTGAGAATAAAGCAGTTGTTGCTTCGGTCGTCATAGGTCACATGTATTTTTTTTTTTTCGCCTTGAAGCTTCGAAGCAGTGGTTCAGCGGAGCTGTAAGTCCAGGATTCGAAGCACGTATTAAAGCTTCGGGCTCACACAGTCATCACTACTCCACACAGAAGTAAACTTTAATTAAATACGCTACTGTGGATCAAAGGCCGTAAAATTGCTCAATTGGTTAAAAAGGTTTTATATTTTTTATATTCCTCCGACTGTCGGTCCTAAGAGCATAAATGGAGAGAGACAAAGGTGCGGTTTTAGCCACCGAGAGATATGGTAGTGCAGAGTCCTGGAAGTATGTATCAAAAGATGGAGTGATGGAGAGGAGGAGAGACGGGGGTGGAGGTCACTCAGGAGGAAACTCGGTTGTTGGAGTTTTTAAAGTAAGGCTTAACTGAACTTCATTCTGCTTACACTGACTTTATACAAATACAAAATACAGTTCACTGCATTGTACTGTGTATAACTGCATGCGACAAATAAACCTTATCTTATCTTTGCAAACATTAGCCTGAAGTTTAAACTTTTGATTTCAGAGCGTCTTTCTGCCTCAAGGTTATCCAGAGAGCGTCAGTGGTGATTACCTGCAGTACCAGTTCTGGGATACGCTGCAGGTACAGTGGAGGATACAACAAAGATGATAACATGTCTGTCACGTTAAGCTCCTCCATACACGCTGTCCCTTCTCTCTCAGGCCTTCTTCAGCTCTCTGTCAGGGACTCTGGCCACCCAGGCTTCTCTCAGAGGTGTTGGGGTTGGAAACCAGGCGGCCACCGTAGCTGCAGCCACCGTTACCTGGTTATTAAAAGGTGGGGAAATACCGTGCATTTATATTGCCCCTGCACAGCTTGTGTTGTCCTTCCTTGTGTTTGGATAACTAAGAAATGTGTCTCCCTGCAGATGGGACTGGCATGTTGGGAAGAATCCTCTTCGCCTGGCGGAAAGGGTAAGGCTCATATCTGGGGATGTAACCCAGTGTGCAAACGCAAATGCCTTAAATTCTACAGTGGTGGTGGGGGTGGGGGGGCATAAAATAAAACTCAGAATTTTCAAGTATTTTCTTCAGTGCCATATGGCAAGTTAACATGTCTGAGTTGTTTTCTCATAAATTTGCCAGTTTTTTTCAGAGCCCGAACACACACTTGTAGAATTTGCTTTTCTTCTGATGGAAATTCTGTTTTTGGTCTTTTTTCCAGGAGTAAGCTGGACTCTGAGGCTAAGAAATGGAGGTATGTACTAAATTTGGAACATTCAAGTCAATCCACTCATTGCCGGGAACCCATTTGAGTTCTTTTCTTTTAATTCCCCATCAGACTTTTTGCTGACGTCCTCAACGACGTCGCCATGTTCATGGAAATATTGGCTCCGTACTTTCCTGCTTGCTTCACCTTGATTGTGTGCACTGCAGGGATATTCAAGGTAAAAACAAAACAAAAGAAACAGGTTATTTGTGATAAAAACATTTTTAATGTAAAACATCATTTAATAGGCTATTCCCAAAGCTAAACAGGTTGTATGAAAGTGAAATTCCAGTCTATAAGATAGATGCCTGAGAAAAAGACATGATCTTCTGGTTTTTGTTACTGGGTAATTTTATACCTGTGGCAGTGATTTCCAAACTATGGGCTGTGGATCTCGGGTACATTTCATTTAATTTTTTTTCTTGAGGTCTGTACTTGAAGTTTAATGTTTAAATTAAAGCTGTGATAGGCTACAGCACTGCCGAGACCCTGAGGTGGATAAGGGGTTAAGAAAACGGATGAACTGAGTAGTCAGCCAAGAACAGCACAGGTGCAAGGAAATATACAAAACTGCTACTTTCCACTACTGGATATAATTCGACTTTGAGTAACTTATCTTGGCAGCATCATACATTTGTGTTTGTCTTCAGTCTATTGTTGGAGTGGCAGGTGGTGCAACCAGAGCGGCTCTCACTGTTCATCAGGCCCGCAGAGACAACATGGCTGACATCTCCGCCAAAGATGGCAGTCAGGTAGCTGTGATTTAATGCTCTATACATGCTGTTCTTATTCCTACTCATGTTTTAAACACACCTGGATAAAAGCATGATGGATAATATTGGGATGATAATTATACATATAGTATTTTGATGCGGTATATCCTGTTATATCATTATTATATGTATACACTTGTTTTATTTTTACAATGTATAGATTTTCATACACTTATTTTCTGTATTTTTAATTTTATTTTCTGTATATATTTTTATACAGTTTATTTTCTGTATATTTTTAGGTTATATTAGATTATTATATCTTTATTTTAGAAAGTTTGACTTTCTATTGCTGGCACTGAACAGGAGTGGCCCTCCAATCTCATTGTACATCCTGTATAATGACAATAAAGGCATTCTATTCTATTCTATTCTTATACACAAAGAAGCACAACAGGCTTTTTCACAGTAAGCACAGGTTTCAATAATAACTACTGAAGCAGTTCAATTTTATTATGTACACTTTATTCTTCCTTCTGTGACGTGTAAATAAAAACAGTTCTTTTGTGGCAAGTCTTTAAAACTGTCATAATACATTTCTGTGTGTTTTCCTTCAGGAGACTTTAGTGAATCTGGCTGGACTGCTGGTCAGTTTGATACTCATTCCCCTTGTCACTGATAATCCAGTGTAAGTTTTGTTGTTTTTCAAACACTAACCGTACTCTTAAAGGGACATTTTACCCCCAAAACACTTTTTTGACACTTTGAGATCTTCAAATCCAGACAAAACAATCTACAGGGATCAAGCATTTGAGTCGAAGTCAAATCAGTTTATGTATATCGCACATTTAAACAAAACAGACATTGAGCAAAGGGCTGCACAGCAAGTAAACAAAAAAAAAGAGTAATAATATAAAAATGATAATAGTAAATAATAATAAGGGTGAATTGTTCCTTTAGATTGTTTCAGGAGTGTTTGATGTCTCTAATGTTACCCACCTCCATCTGCTCCCTTTCTGCCCCATTCAGACTCACTCTCTGCCTCTTCTTCCTCTTCACCGTGCTTCATCTTTTTGCCAACTACAAGGCTGTGCGTTCGGTTGTCATGGAAACCTTCAACGAAGCGCGGCTTTCCATCGTGCTGCAGCAGTACCTGAAGGACAAACGAATCCTGAGTCCACCAGAGGCCAATCAGAAAGAACCAGTTTTCTTTGGTACGAGTGTTTTTTGTTGTTCTTTCAGTATACGCTGTTGCACTGGCAGAGTCAACAGTTCTGTGTTGAGTCTGTGCAAACCTATCAAATTATCTTCTGTTTTTCTAGAGTTTGGGCAAACTGTACCAATAAAGCTTGGAGTGAGGCTGCAGGAGATTGTACAGAGGTAATTTAAAGTATAAAAAGGTGATGTAGCAGTGAAAGTATCCAGGTGAAAAATGAGACAAGGAAGCTATAATCTGCATTTTTCATATTTAGGGCTACATTTAATTAAATGCGACAAAATATAAAGACCTTTTTAAAAATCACACACAGAAACAAGCTCCTCCTACCACTGTTTGTATATTCCAGCTGTGAGCTACGGTGTCTTTTATATGCTGAAAGTAAAAACACTTCATTATAGTTCTTCTCATTTTACAGCCCAGAGGATCTTCACATGGCTTTGAAGGAAAACAGCATGTCTTACCTGTTGGGAGTCAGCAATGGTATGCACCTTCTTCCACAGAAGAGCAGTTTGCAAGCCAGATAAGTTATTTTTAACCCTACTGTCATCGTTGCAGGCTGTGTATGTGTTTGCTTGGGACCAGAAGCATCAATGAGTGATGAAATCAGAGCGATGTGCCAGGCTGTACTACTCAGCAATATGCTGAGCTCGTCAAACTCCAAAGAAGCTGCAAGTGCTGCACTGAAACAGCAAAGTGAGTCTTTACCCCCCTCCATGTTTAAAAATAGAGTTTAAATGTGAAACGCTCTAAATTTCTTCTTTCCTTTTTAAAAGGTCACTGGGAAATGGTGCACGAGAGCCACAAGCTGATGGATGCAATTTTCAATCCATTATTTAAAGGTGAGTACATGGAAAGCTGCCTAAAGTATTCACTCACCCATCCAAATCATTGAATTCAGGTGTTCCAATCACTTCCGTGGCCACAGGTGTATAAAACCAAGACATTTTGGATAATTTGATGCTCCCAAATTTGTGGAAACAGTTTGGGGATGGCCCCTTCCTGTTCCAACATGACTGCACACTAGTGCACTAAGCAAGGTCCATAAAGACATGGACGAACGAGTTTGATGTAGAAGAACTTGACTGGCCTGCACAGAGCCCTGACCTCAACCTGACAGAACAACTTTGGGATGAATAGAGTGGAGACTGTGAGCCAGGCCTTCTCGTCCAACTCACAAAGGCACTTCTGGAAGCATGGTCAAAAATTCCCATAAGCACTCCTAAACCTTGTGGAAGTGGTTTAGGAGTGTTTATGAAGAGTTGAAGTGGTTATAGCTGCAAAGGGTGGGCCGACATCACAGTAAACCCTATGGATTAAGAATGGGATGTTACTCAAGTTCATATGTGCGTTAAGGCAGATGAGTGAATACTTCTGGCAATATAGTGTACTTTAACTTACCAGTCATTCTCTTTGATTTCTTTAGTGGAAAAATAATTAAATAAATGTAACCTTCAGGTGCTGAAGCTGCAGGATGGGACATGAAACGAACCCTGATCGACTGGGATGAGTGGAGAGTCGAGTGGAAAACAAAAAGCAGCTGAGAAGCTTTGAATAAAAAATGTTTTTAAGCATGTCTGGTTTGATTCATTCTTTTCCCAACTGTCCACACAGAGAAAACAGTTTATATTTTTACAGGAATAATATAATTTTATTGGTAAGTTGTTAAAACCCCCCCAAAATGACCACTGAGAAAATGCTCTTCGAAATTGTTTTGCTTAAAAAGAAGGCATACAAAGAAAACCTGTTCAAGGGGGCGGTATTAAGCTTTCTTAACCAATCGAGGCACAACAAAGAAGAGGCAGCAACAACAACATCCGGTAAAAAACGGATGTGTCAAGTTGGAAACATCTTGTACATCTCCCGAGTAAAACGATGAGTGAAAGTTTGAACTTGCTGCTAGTATGTGCAAACACAAGCCTAATAATAATGGTTTTCCAACATCTTATTTTTGTTCTTATATTTTTGTAACTAAGAAACAAAAATAAAAAAGAAGATTGAAATACAAATGAAAATCTGATGAGACAGAAATAACTATATAAGAGTAAACTGATTATAAAGTAGAATGTTTTACATAATTTAGTAGTCTCATTCACTTTTAGTGTTTAGTGTAATTTTTAAATTGTATAAATGCCAAAGCAGAGGGCAGGCTAAACTTTTTAGAAATGTAATTTCATTTAAAATTCGGAAAAGATAATGAGCAAATTATTATATAGCTTTCTGGAGAAATTCTGGTTGCTCAACAATAACACTATACTGTGTTTACCAAAAATTTTTTAACTGGAAATCATTCCAAAGCAATCACATTTATTCAAACTAAAAATAAATGTTCTATTGTTTTCACCGTGAAGTTAAAAAATGGCAATTATCTTTTATATCAGGGATGTATTTACAAACACCATTTTATGAGTAATATATATGTCTTATACTTAAATATTATTAAAAGTGATAAATAAAGCAACATATGTGTACGGGAGAAGAATTAAATGGAATTCTAGCATGTGGTTTTTCCTTTGAAAAATCCAACCGGATGTTGAAGTTGGTGCTAACCTACGACGTCTCAAACAACTTTAGCTTTAGCAACAAAACCGGTGTTTGTGGTCGCTAGTTGAGCTAAATTTGATCATAAATGGGGAGATATAAGTGTGCGTACAACTGCGATAACTCCAGCGACTCAGACGTTAAGTATTTTAAGTAAGTGTTCGTAGTTAGTGCTGATTTTTTAGTTAAACTAAACTAGCAAACAGCTAGGAGCACATTTGAAGTAACAGTGAATGATAAGTAGGCTAGTATCAGTGTTGAGAGTCAGGTTTCCCAGCTTTTCTCAAAGTTTTAAGCTCATGTAATTAGGTTTCTTTCTGTATACATGGGAGTGCAGCTGTTGAAGTTACGGAGACAGATGTGCGTGCAGCTCACTAAGCAGGCTGTTTCAGTCACACAGCACCAAGAAACTAGGCGTTAAAGTTTTAAACAGTTAAATTATGCCCACTTACAGAAGTGCAAGAGGAGAGTGTTTTTAAGCATTTTGCCAGAAAAGCAAATCAAACTTTCAAGTCACACCTGGATTCATACCTGC
This sequence comes from Cichlasoma orientale, assembly GCA_034780415.1. Classification (NCBI taxonomy): domain Eukaryota; kingdom Metazoa; phylum Chordata; class Actinopteri; order Cichliformes; family Cichlidae; genus Cichlasoma; species Cichlasoma orientale. The sequence continues at coordinate 242,950 of JAVDPK010002494.1, read as the reverse complement.
AGAAAATGGCCTCAGTGTAATTGATTGCACATTTTGCAGCAACTTGCACTGCATCTACAATTTTAGTTTTAGTTTGCTCCACACAAGAAAATCATCCGTTTTCCACTCACAAATGTTGTTATCCTTTGATTTATTTGCCATGACCTTTGCCGTGTAGTCATAGAGTAATTTTTTATTTCATTTATTACTTTTTATGCAGTTTCTTTAAAAATGTTTTGTTTGCACTTAATTCCAAGACACACCATTTGAGAATCACTAGTGAGCTGTTCTGTAGGAGCGATTACATCAGGGATTGACTTTGACCCTTCTTGTTTGCAGCGGTGATGGATTGACAGATGAGGTCAGGCAGGAGTCTCTGTGGATTATGTTGTTCACACATGACATTGTGATCTGTAGTGAGAGCAGGTGGAAGAGAGCATGGAGAGGTGGAGGTATGCTCTGAAGAGAAGAGCTATGAAAGTCAGTAGAAGCAAGACACAAAACGTGTGTAAATGGAGGGAAGGCAGGTGTAACACTGAAGCTGCAAGGAGCAGAGTTAGTGAGGGTAGGTGAGTTTAAATACCTGGGGTCAATCATCCAAAGCAACAGACATTGTACAAGAGAGGTGAAGAAGAGAGGGCAGGCAGGGTGTTCCTGATGAAGAAGAACGCTCTTAGGGTCCTGTTGATCTTGTACAGTCCTGGGCATTCCAGGATACATGTGTGCGGCATCGAGCATAGGCTTTCATGTAATCAATCCAGGTGGCGCTCAGGTTAGTTAGTCTGGTCTTACAGTCTTGAGTGCCTGCTCTATCTACCAGTAGCTGGTGTTTTGCTCCTCTGGAATGTCTGCCAGTTCCTTTCTGGGCTATGCTCATGTATTGCACCTACTCATTTTAGCTGCTTTGATCCTGACAGGAGTTTCCGTGGTGTGCTGAGGCAGGTTATTGGCTGGTTGTTGGATGGGACCGGCCCCTTCTGGGGATCCTTGGGGATCGGGACCATCCGGCCTTTGGTCAGCCATTCTGGATGTGTCTTAGCCATTAGCAGCTGGTTCATTTGTTTTGCCAGGGGCTCGTAGAGTGCAGTCAGCTTCTTTAGTCAGTAGGTATGAATCATGTCAGGGCCTGGTGCTGTCCAATTCTTCATTGGTAAGACTCTTTCCTGCATGTCTGCCACTGTAATGGTTACTGGAGCCTGTTCAGGGAGGTTGCTGTGGTCTGCCCTTAGTAGCCACTGAGCATTGGTGTTGTGTTTTGCATCCTCCTTCCAGTATTGCTCCATCTCCAGCCTTGGTGGGCAGTGCTGTTCTCATATTGTTCCCTGCCACTGAGAGTACACATTGGATGGTTCTGTGGAGAACATCTGGTTTATTCTCCTGACCTCTATGTCTCTGGTATACCTTGTCAAGCAAGATAATTAACATTTAATAACATGCTCTTATTTAAAAAAAAAAAAAAGAAAAAAGAAATGAAGAAACACTCTGGTGTTGTCTTTCCTTCATGGAGGAAAAAAAAATATTTTTTTCTGTGTGTTCATGCAGGTTTCCCCTGTACAATCCCCGAAAACTTAAAAAATGGCTTCTTAACATGAAGTGGAAGGACTGGACGCCAACTCGCTTCTCTGTTCTGTGCATCAATCACTTTGAGGAGCAGTACATTGACAGAACGGGCAAAAGTGTGACACTTCGGGAAGACGCAGTTCCCACCATATTTACACCGACCGCCAACACACAGAGAAAGAAGGTTTGTATTTCTCATAGACAATCTTTGTCATCATTTAGAATTAAAATATTTGTTGCACCTTTTGAGCTGTGCTAGAAGACTGCTCCCAGTTTATCTGTGTAAACTTTTCAAGCCAAGCGGCGTCCTTAAAAATAAAGGTATTTTATGCAGCTGTTGTTACTGTCTCGTTGAATATAGGCTTCCATCAGCCCAAGACGTAAAAGACACAAGGTGAGATGAACTGGACAATTAGCTATTAAAATGATCTATTTAAGCAGTTATGTTTAGCTCAAATGGAGCTTTCTGAAAGCTTCTGACCATTTATATTTATTTTTCTCAATGCAGTATGTGTTGTTTCTTTGTGTTATGAGTGCAGCAACCTGGTGCTAAAGCTTCAGAGAAAGATGCAGCTTCATCTGCGACATCAGCTCTCCCTGCAACAGAGGACAGCGTCCAGAGCAAAGAACCCAGCACAGAACAGCAGCCCTCTGGGTATGTGACTACAAAGAGGCTTTCTACTGTCCTAGCCCTCGTTTCTTAAACCAGTAATAAAAAAATACACATTACTTTCAGCTGATCCCTTATTCACAAGAGGTCACCACAGTGGGTAGCTCTGCACATTTCATCTGGCAAATTTTTACACCAGATGGCCTTCCTGACGCAACCCCTGAGGGATTTGTGTCTCCTGCTGGGACCAAATTGGGGAACTTTTACTTGTTTTGTCTAATGTGTGAACCACTACACTATGGAGCCACTTTATTAAATCAGTAATGATACCTTTAATAAATCACAGAGTCAAACATTAATATGCCAGCTGTCATAGGGCGAGAGGCAGGGTATAACACAGACAACCTATGGGCAATTTAGAATCACCAAGTGAACTGTGGGAGGAAACCAGAGTACCCAGAGAAAACCCACACAGGGAGAACATGCAAACTCCACACAGAAATGCCCGGGCCAAGGTGGATTCGAACCCAGACCTTCTAGCACCACCGTGCTGCTCTGGTTTGAGCAGTTGTTTAAAGTAAAACACATATTCATCCGACCTGATAGGCTGAGGAAGGCTGTTTTAAAGTTTAGGAGGTACAGTATCAAAAGTGTTATCTTGTCTGGTTTTAAAATAAGAGTGTTTAACCCTGTTCAGATGATCTGAGAGGTCACCTGCTGGAATAAGGTGTCAGCAGATCTGCTGTTTAGGAAGGAGACAGGCCATGTAGGGCTTTATTTGTTATTAATAAAATCTTAAAATGAATTCCCTCTGGAAGCCAGTGAAGAAGCAAGAATCCTGCTCTGTCCTGGACTAATTGAAGACAGGCTGGGGAGGCCTGAGCGATGGAAGTAAAAAGTGAGTTACAATAACTGAGACAGGAGAAAATTAAAGTGTGTTCTAAAAGTCTGCATAATTGGGTGTCATTAAAGGTTTAATTTTGGAGTTTCTTAAATGAAGGAAACAAGACTGGATGACCTTAGAGATGTGAGATTCAAAATTCAGATGCTGGTCAATATTAGCAGCATTAGTTTTTCCTTCCTTATTTTGCTCTGAAACTGCTTCAGAGTCAGAACCAACTTCCTCCTCCTGTTCTCATTGTTCCTTAACTCACTGAATCAGCAAATGTCTTGTTGCGTATTTGCTGAGCTTTTAACATTCCCACCTTAAATTTCACTGGAAATCAGGATCTGATGTGGCCCTAAGTGTCTTGTCATGTCTTGTTACTTTATAATGAGGTGACGATAAACAGTTTCCAGGTGTCACAGATGAATTAATTATAATCCATTGTGTGAATTTATGTTTATAGTGACAGGATAGTCTGTGAAAGAAATCCATATTGCTTCTGTTAGGATCAGAAAGCTGAACTCTGAATTCTGAGCACATAGCCTTCTTCCTGCTTTCAAGCTTGATTTTTATTTTATTTTTATAGCTGAAACAAAGATTTATTTTTTTTTGGTGCTCACAGAGAAGTTCTATAAGGAAAATGTAAGATTAAAAAGGGCAAGAGGACACAAGGTGGCTTTATTTCTCCAGAACAAGAGTTGTGTCCACAATCGAAGTAATTACAGCTTGCTAACCAGTTTTCAGACCTAATCAAAGGTTTCTCTGGACTTTCTGGACTTTCAGAGCCTTTCTCTTGGAAATAGATTGTATATGCAATTCAAGCACTAAAGAGGCTTCAAAGTGATTGTTTATTGGGGCATCTGTAAAATGGTATAAAACAGTATAAGTGCTGCCTTCTCTCAAGTTCAGTGTCATCATCACTGTGTTGTTTTTTTTTGTTTTTTTTTGTCTGACCTACAGCCCAACCATTGTTATATTTATTACACACAATAATGTGTATTCAAAACTGTAGGAAGGTTTAATCCTTTCACTTGTTCGTGTGATTGTCAGCAGCTGAAGCTTGGAGAAAATCTTCATAATTAACTTAAATTTGTGTCCTTTTTTCAATCATTTCTGTAGACATTTGGATTGTTGTCGTTAACCTTTTAACCTTTTCTGTTTTAATGATCAGAGACCCCAAAAAGTCGGACAAATGGAGGATTATAATTGATGAAGCACTGATGAAAATCGATTCATTTCCCCACTTCTTTCATGGAGATTACTGTGTGCCACAGGTAAATGGTACTAATCAGTGTGATAACTTAGTGTTTATGTTTAGCTCAACTTATGGCATTTATAGCACGTCGGATTATCATGTTGTTTATTTTCATCAATGTTTGTGTGTGTTTCCATGTGCATCAACAGAGTATTCACTGGGCTCCAGATAACAATTTCAGTGTAAGTAGAATATATTCAGCCTACAAGGGGTGTAATAATTTCCCAAAACCACACTTTAGTTTTTGTTTAGAGCGAATGAATAACGAAAAACAGAAATTCTTTTTACCAGGTCATTTGACTGGATCATGAACAAAAAATTAAACTTCAGATGTATTTCCAGTTCACCCACTACCTCCACAGTTCTAAACAGCTCCCATCAAACTAGCATTCTCTAACCAGGCAGCCCCACATTGGTGTCATGGCACAGGACGGCACAGTGTGCTGTCTGTACTTTAGAATTGTTTCACCCCTTTAATCTACAATATTTTGTTTTTTATATTGTGAAGCACTTAATTCACCTCCCCTTCTATAATTTTCACAGCCTGAGCACAAAGACAGTGAGAACATTATAGAGGTAGGTCTGTTGTAACATCTGCACGTGTTACTCCACATGAAATCGAAACCAGGTTTACAGACAGCTGTGTAATTCTGCCTGATGTAACGTCCTGACTGCAGGTGAAGGAGCCATGGCAGTGGCTTGCTCTCGATGTCCGAGGACCGCTGCCCCAAACAGTAAACGGACACAAATACATTTTGTCCGTGACGGACTACTACTCCAAATGGGTGGAAGCTGTGCCGATGACGGCGTGCCTCCCTTCAGATGTGGCGAAGAACATCGTGGACATCATTGCCCACTTCGGATATCCACTGAAAATCCTCTCCAGACTGCCTCTTGACATAGTCCACAAAGTGAGTGCATCTTTGATTCACCTGCTTGGACGGTTTCACAAAACTTCATATTAACGTCAAATGAAGTGAAGTTACAGTTGACAAACTCACATTTTCCTTAAATCTCTAATAAATCTGACATGAAGCGAAGTGCCTGAAAACCAAACGAACACAATATTTCATGTGAGCTGAAGTCTGTTTCTGAAGGCAGTTTAAACAGTATTTTTGACCTTTACAAAACCAACTCGACAATCATAATATTCAAAAGGTGGATGGCATAATACGCTCCTCTTTATTTTCTTTCACATATGTACTGTTGTGGTTTGTTCACACCAAATATGAAGCAATTTTGCCTTGCAGTAGTCACATGAATACATTCACATGTGAAACCCACAAATGTTCTCCCCCTAGCAGCCAATCAGGGCTGCAGCCATCAATTATTTTAATAATCGAGCATTCTATTGATTTTTCCATCGATTAATCGAGTAGAAATACTTTTCTTATTAATGAGAAATAATAAATATTCAAAAGAGAAAAAATGCAGGTCTTTTAAAATGCACTTCTCATTGGTTTGCATTGTAGAAATGGCAGTGTTTTTAATAGTTTAACTGCTTACAGCATCTGTCAAAAAACTGAAGTCTTTCATTGTATCTAAGTGCCATATAAATTTTTTTTAACGCAAAAATAATCACAAGGGGGGAGGGGCATGGGATTTTCTGGTTTTTAAGTGGGCCGCAGCACTAATGCAATATTGTGTCCTTGTGTCCGTCCAGTTTCTCACATGGATATACTGTGTGAATGTCTTCCCAATGACAGATCAACCGAGAACTGAAAGATCAGCTGAAGGTTGCTGTTGCTCTTGTGGTCTATCATCAGCAGACGGGTACTGTAGATACGATCACGCCACAGCTGATTGACAGGTCTGTACATAGACACAGAGTGGCAGCTCTTACTCTGGTATGATTTGAGATGTCTGTATTTCATACCTGTAGTCCTGCTTGTGTTGGTCTTTTTCCAGTTCTAACAAACTTTACCAGAATACGTTTATCGTTCTTTTGCTAGTGCAGATGAAAAATTGTAGCCTTCAGCACAAAGGAAGGAAACATTTAAGTTTTGTCATAATAAATGATGCTGACACTGATATTTATCTTTTGTATCACAACAGTTTTCTGCTGATGAAATGTTCAAAGATAATGTAAAGAAGATCTGAAAGATTTTAAACAGTTGGCTTTTATAAAGACTTTGTTTCCCTATGAGAAAAAAGGGAATAAATAACAAAAATATAAGAAAAATAAAAAATATATCAGTATCAGCTATTGGCCATATTGCTATTGCAAACAATCAGTGCATGCCTTGTTAATATTTGGATCATCATATGTCGTCATAGTAACATGTCAGTGCTATAACGTCTCTAATTAAACAGGATGGTGAGCGAGCTAATAGAGGAGCATGCAGCTGACTGGGATGTTTACCTGCCTGCCAAAGTTTTCAGTCTATGCTTCAAAGAGCATTCAAAGACCAAGGAGAGGCCTTTCTCAGTGCTCTGCTGTAAGGGAGTAGAGCCTGTCCAATTCCCCAGAGAACTGGACGTAAGTGTAGATTTTGAGCATTTGAGTTTTGCTAAAACTTTGCTTTACAGATTCAGATTCAATACTTCTTGTATTTTTTTTTTTAAACCTCTTTGTTCCACAGTATCCATTTTCCAAGATCCGAGAGAGCGCTTTTGTGGTTAGATAGAAGTTCATTTGGTGAATTTAGGTGAGTTTTATTTGGAATTATGTACCATACTGTAATATGACATTCTGTAATTCACTGTGGTTTGGAAATGTGTGAATAATATATGAATAAGATATGATCAATACTCCATTACTGTTATTATGACTATTATTCATGCTTTTAATTCCTTTCGGTTAGATTATTGCACTGGTCTTTTAACAGGTGTCAGAAATCAGTTAATAGACTTCATATGATTCCAGCATTAAAACTTCTTGAAAGAGCCAACAAAAGGCAGTGATATATAGCAGTTTTAAAAGCTCTACGCTGGCTACCTGTTTGATTTTGAACTTTTAAGATTTTCTTTAACACTGATGTTCATCTTGTCTCAGTTTTTTTTTCAGGTTGCTTGAGCTGGAAACCGAACTGGACTCGGTTTTAGCAGCAAAGCGGGGCAGAAGAATGTTTTAAGCCTTGGAGGTATTCCTTCTCAGGGAAACCCTGATGGTTTGACAGGATGGCTGAGCTGCGTGAACAGGATTCGCTGACGAAACTGTAAATTTCTGCAGCATTTTCCACTGTGCCAGTGACACACACTGAAATCCGCCAGTTTTTTTCATTCCCAAGTATTTTTGAGCATAGTATTTTAATTCAATTTTTGATGTAGTACTACAACAAGCTAAGTGTCTTGCTTTAAATATATAGACGAGTGTCTGCAGTGTGAAGACTGGAACAAGCTAAATACAGGTGAGGAAGTCAAGCCAGTTTTCTGAGCCATGAGAGACTGATCGATACAGCATTATTATCATTAATATTATTAGTTACTCCGAACAGTTCAGCCACCTGCGCTGGTAAGATTAAGGCTGCTGTCTGATTGTTTGTTGATGTTTTATGTTTATAAAAGGTAAAAGATGCCAATAAACTTTATTTAAATAAAAGTTCCTTTATTGTGTAGTATGCAAGAATATAGTTTTGTTTAATGACCATCCAGGTTGGTGGGGAGGGGAAGCTTAACCCAGCTGCTGTAGGGTGAGAGGCAGGGTACACCCTGATTGTCAGTCTATCGCAGGGCTAGCACAGAGTAAGACAACATTTGCACTCACAATCACACCTACAGCCAATTTAGAATCCCCAAATAACCTAACCCCACACACATCTTTGGACTGTGGGAGGAAGCTGGAGTACTCAGAGAGAACCCACGTAGACACGGGGAGAGCATGCAAACTCCACACAGAAAGGCCCCAGACTGCATTCAAACCCCTGTGAGGCAACTGTTCTAACCACTGCACTGCCCTTGTTTAACAACCATTCTTTTAAAATGAAACAATTTCTCAGCATTCAGTGTGTATTATAAGGATCAAAATGTCAATTTAGAGTGTCAAAATTCAGCAAATGCAGTTGGTAATGCTTCTGCAACACAAGAATCACACAGGCAGTTTTAATTTATGCAAAACTAGTTAAAGAAAAAATATCCTTTTTGTTTATAATAAACAGCTGAATTTTGCATGAATCTTTCACTGATCAGTTGATGAGCCTACAGCTCACTTCCTAAATCAACACTTCTGCTATTCTTGTTTTACAGTAAAGAGAAGTGTTTGTTTTCTGTGTCACACTTTTTTTAGACACTGCCGACTGTCGCAAATGTCAAGACATAAAACCAAATCATCCCACTCACCATCATCTGTCTCTGAAAAGAAGGAGGCATGATGAAGATGGTTTGAAAGGTGTGGAAATTACAAAACCTCACTAGTGCTGAGTTAAAAATGACCAGAATCCACCCAGCAAAGACTCCAATCTGGCCCACTGGATGTGAAGGAGGGCATAAATTTTGGACTTGTAATTATTTTCATAAGTTTTACAGCTTTTTACACTGATAAAGACCTCACCCATGGCCATTCATTCTACAACAAAGTAATTAAGTAATAGATAAACAAATGACAGAAAAGTTACAATTACATTTTTTTTAACAATAGGACACTTTCTGTGAATTAAAGAAAGTTTGGAATTTTATAATTACTGGACAGTGAACCACCAGAAGTTTGTACACATTTATTTCTTAGCCCAAAGAGTTGTGCTGACAGATTTCTTTCATTTACTGCAACAGCATGACTTTTATTTTTGAAATTGCACTTCTTTTTTATTTATATCAATATATCTCGGATTAAATGCGTAGTTAATTGTCTTTACCCTGATATAAAGGGGAGTTTCACTGGTCCAAGTGGGCTGTATGTGGCCCACAGTGTAAATGAGTGTGACATCCCTGATCTGTGTGTTTCAGTGTTCATGCTGCGACTCATGTGTTGACTTTTGTAAAGCTGTCTCGATATGTGGGATAAAAATGTGGTGCAGCCCTACACAAAACGGGACATCTGATTAACTTTGAGAATTCAGAATGAAAACGTCACATGTATATTTTCGTGGTGAGGACGCTGTGCGGTGCCCTCAGCTGGTGGATGGTGGAGCTAAAGCTGTGGCTGCCTGATGCGGCTCTGAGCTCACAGTTGTCGCTGTGCGGTGCAGTATTTCTCTCCCCTTACTGTGTGCAGCCAACCGCAAGAAATGGTGAGTGATGAAAACACATACAGCTCAGAATATAGTGGCTTGTTGACTACCCAAAGCCTACTCTTGGTTAGCTGGCAAACCTTCCCCTGAGCGGTAAAATGTCTGATTTGAGCATCTGAGCTAAGCTGGTCACAAAGCGGCCGCTCCAAGGAGAGTGTCTTTGTTTAGCTAATCTGTGCTAGCATTGGCTAGCTTCTCCTGCGTTTGGTGAATACTGCAGCTCACGGTCGCTCGTTGCTTTTATAGTCACCAAATTGATTGTAAGTTAAGCACAGTGGGGTCAGATCAAAGGGTACAGACGGGACTGTGGTGCGAAATAAATCATCCAAATTTAGTTTTCGTTCTAATAGCCAGCTAGCCGCGTAGAAGCTAACTAGCTGAAGTTGTCAGCTAACGCTGTCATGTGTGCCAGAACTTAGATTAAAATGGTTGGTTCGAGTCAGGGGAGTTTGTTTTTTAAAATTAGAGGAGTTGAAAGACAAACTACTTAAGAGTTCAAGTTTGTAAAGCCAGTTTATGTAGGAAGCCACTATAGCTGGCGTTAACAGATGGTTAAAGCTTTGGCTAAAAGTGCCTTAGCTAACCAAAGTGTCGTTGTGGCTCTTTAAACCGTGAGGTGTGGAGAAGTGACTCATAAAGTTACTAAAATGTTCCCACACAGAATAGCCTGGTTAGCAGAGGCTGTTTCAGTTCATAAACTCCCATCTACCTCCAGCCTGATTTTCTCAAACTTTAACCAGCAGTGCTACCTGTGCATCTGTACCTTTATTAATGATCCCTGTACACGGTGTGATAGGACTGAGGTCACATATCTGTTATGTTGGACAGATATGTCTCCCTGCTTTTGCTTGCATGATAAATCTATCTGGTGATTGCATTCGACACTTCCTTAGGATCTACAGAGAGGAGCAGTAACTGATATGAATCCTCAGAAAACAGAATTGAGCTTAATTCTGTATTAACACAGGAAATGTGTGTTTCTCTGTGAGAATTAGGGTTACAGCGTGTTTGCGAGGTCAACAGTAAAATTGTGCTCATGTAAGACCTTAATCCGTGAGTGTTTCATTTCCTCTCTTTCCTCCACACTTCATCCCACTTTAGGATGTGTTTCTAATGATCCGACGTCACAAGACGACCATCTTCACAGATGCCAAAGAATCCACCACCGTCTACGAACTGAAACGCATCGTGGAGGGCATTTTAAAGAGGCCACCTGAAGATCAGAGGCTTTATAAGGTTAAATAATGTCTTTGCAGCTATAATACCCACCTTTAATTCACGTGATACCTAAAGCTGTTCTCATCAAACATGAAGCAAAGTTTTCTCTTATGTTACTTGCAGTCTTCCCTCAGATAGTTAGGTCTAACAGGACCGGAGCAGAAATACAGCTTATAGCTGAAATCAAGTTACACTAATATGTTTTCAAAACTTAGGAGGAAGTCCTAATTTCGCTCACTTTTCTCCAAGCTCTCTCGTTTCTCATTTTCTCACAGTATAAAAGTGAAGTTGAATCCGTGTGAGCAACAAGAAGCTTGCCCTCCATTTCTGTTTGTCAGTGTGTCAGGAGAATCTCAGCTTTCATTAAAAAAAACAAAAAAAAAAAAAAACAAACACCAATCAAAGCCTTTTGCAAGGTTGAAATATTTTTTCAGCTTGTGGGGAAGTTTCACTTTGCTTAAGTTTTGGTCTTAAACCATCATTGGGCTTTTTTTTTTCTTAAACTTTGTGGCTTTTAGATCAGTAAAATTACACTTCACATCAGAATGAGACCGCATCAGTTTTTTCTTTCATGGCATCTTGATCCCATAAATCCCTGAATCTCTGTATGCCTTTCTTGTGACATTTTCTTCTTCAGGATGACGTGCTGCTTAATGACAGTCAAACTCTTGGAAATTGCGGTTTTACAAATCAGACAGCCCGGCCTCAGGCCCCGGCCACGGTGGGATTAGCTTTTCGTCTGAGTGGTGAGTAGTTCACCTTCTAACTCGCCTCGGTAACAGTTTATACTGTTGGCTTACTGTGAGCTCAGCAGATTGTTCTGAACTCAGGTTTAGTTTGTGATTTTGTTTCCTTTTTGTGTGTGTTTTCTGATAATAGTTTTAAACTTTTGTTTAACCGAGAAAAAACCCAAAATGTGGTTCTGTCGATCAAAATATGGCAGTTCACTAACTCAAAAACAGAATCGGTGTCATTTCAGAAGATATCACAATAAATTCTGCATGGTTTACACTAAGCAACTTGCTACTTTGATGCATAAAAGTTCAGAAAACATAACTGCCAACGTTTATATTTAAAAATCTGGGAGTATGTGGTTTTGGTGTAGCATATTCATCAGCCCACTCGTGTGTGGTCATTTTGATGACTCAGTATAAAAGAGAATTTATTAAGTACTTTCCCAAATACAGTTAAATAGCAAAAGGTTCCTGCCATAGCCAATAGGAGAGCAGAGTGGTTTGAAATTATTTTAGTGACAGTATGCTGCCTAAATTGTAAATGTTTGTAGTATGTCATCCTCTTTAAAACCGTACACAAGCTACAACCACTTCTGTTAAATTGTCTAACTCGGATCATTTGGAAGGAAATGGTTGCTACTTGCTGTCTACAATTGGAAAGATGCATTGTTTGTATTTCTACAAGGTTTCAGTTACGCGTTATTAACTCCGGATGCTCGACTCATTTAATATCTGTCCAACCCAGCAAAGTCAGCAACTCCATGCCACACACACATCTGAATAGTTGTGCAAATGGTAAAGTTTGAGGGTTGAGCAGGTCATGGCGAGTTTCCTGAGAGAAAGAGCAAATTAGGAGACTGCCCAGGAAATGGTTTAATAATATGAGAGAAAACTGGGAAAAACATGCATGTTGACAGGTATGAGAAAAGGTTCCCAGACCTTTTCAAATAGTTTTTCTTTGTCCTTCAGTATATCTTGTGTTTTTTCCAGTAGATGAAGGAAAATCACTTGTCTTATCCAGTGTTCAACATTTGATCTGAGTTTTTGTCCAAAACAATGCTGTTTATCTTTTTGGCATCTGAAAAACTGTAGTTTTAAAACTCAGGCCCCACTGGATACAAATGTTTAAACTTCTTTGGGTCTTGTGGGATCTCTTTTCATGTCACTCTGATCTCTTTCCAAAATCTAATCCAAAGTCTCTTTTGTCTCCCTTTTGTTTTTTTTTTCTTTTAACTTTCTGTCGTTCTCCCAGATGATTCATATGAACAGCTGAGGATTGAGCCCTTCTCCACTCCCCCAGAGCTCCCTGATGTCATGAAGCCCCAGGATTCAGGCAGCACAGCCAACGAGCAGGCTGTACAGTGAGCTCGGGGCAGGGAAACGAGAGGGACACACAGGGGGTCGAAGGGAGGGGTTGAATTTTTGGGAAGTGATGCCTCAGCGGGGGAAGTTTTATCTTGCCGACGACCGATCTTCAGCTGGGCGTAAACATTTTCAAAAGCGGATTCCCCTTGGTGTAAATGTGAGGGTGCTTCAAAGTGGTTCATTTGTCCTGAAATCGGCGAGCGCATGCTAGATAAATTGATAATTTCACAAAAGGCCCCACTGAGATACCTGACGGACTTGTCACGACACTGTCAGTCATCCAAGGGATCGGTAGAGGCTGAACATGAATAATCGTACCTCGTATTTAATGGATTCTAGTTTATTTGGAGTAAGGCTCACTCTGCCTTACTTGTGTTCTTTGATTTGCTGGCTTCAGAGTGGGTGTTGACACATTTTTAGGTTTTTATGTTTGTGTGTTTCTTTATTCAACTATTACTAGGATTAATTTTCTTTTTTTTTTTTCTTTTTTTTGTTTATTTTTTGGTCTTTGGCCTGGATGTGTTGCTGCAATAGCTTGTAGTTTGTGAATACCTAAGTTACTCTCTGTGTTTCAAGAACTTTTGAATAATATTATGCTAAAATAAAAAGGAAAACTCACTTTATGGCAGATGATCTGGTATTCAGATGAACAATTCTTGGTACCCTGTAAGAGCTGTATTTGCAGTTCTCATACTGCAGCTGCTCTCAGAAGTTACTGAGACTGAATGACTCGTTCGGATCTTCAGTACATGTCTTCAGCAATCAAGATTTCATTTGTGGTAATTATTCCTTACCTTTACCTTCCTAACGTTGGTGAGGACCTCTTCATCTTTCCCCATCAGTGATTGGTTGTAGCCTATGATCTAAATTGCTTAACAGTTTGAAATGGGGAGGTGACATGTCGTGATGAAATTATGAGTTGTGCCTGGCTGCTTATTTTGACTAATTTATCCCAGAACCATTGCTCATTTATGTCAAGCTGCAGTTTGTGCTGTATTTTACACTGTTAATACCATAATGTGTATTATTTTCAAAAATTTAAAGATGTATTAGAAATAAACACTTCTGCACATCAAAACTTCACATTATGGTATAACACTGGGTCTCATGATCTGGGAATAATAATTAAAAAATATTATTATTATTAATTAAAAAATGAATTAAAAAATGTGTCCGTTATTACAAGAAGAGGATATTATGGCCTGGTGGGTGTGGAAAAGGAGCTGTTTAATGTTACATTTAAAAGCATATTTGAAAATTGAGGCTGTTATTAAACAGTGGGATGTGATAATCAAAGTTGCACTTGTAACTGGTTTAACATTAAAATAATTGTTTTTCACTCTGTGTACTGTTGCGTTTTTGTACAGTTTTAAGTTATCTTTAAACATAGGTGGTATAAAAGCTGGCTACAGCTACTGTATTGATTTTAGATTCTGAATTTTGAAGCCACTATGTTTTAGCAGCTGCCATGGTGTTTTTTTGTTTGTTTGTTTTATTATAAACCCACAAAAACAAACTACTTGTATGGTCTGTATGACACAGCAAATCATATTAGTCAGATTATTCAATTAAAAATGCTCCAAAATACAAGACTTTTTAAAATAAAACACACACTCCCACCCTGTACAGCTTTTATGAAGGAGTAAACTTTTATTAAGTGCCAAAACACATTATATATATATATATATATATATATATATATATATATATAATATACACTCACGCACACATACACAGCTGTTTATGGTGATTAAGAAAAACTGTTGTGCGCTCACTGTCCGTCAACGTCTCATTGAATCTGCCAAAATTCCGACTGTATCTGAAGGCAGCAAATATTAGCTAGCTAACCAGCCGGCTACATTAGCATTGTGCTAACAACAACACGGGTTTGCGACTCTTTGGAAGGATCAGTGACATCTGTTGGGCTAATATGGCCTGAAAACATCTCGTTTATCTGTCGACTGTTAAAAAAAAAAAAAAATGGACGCCAGTGAATGTGTTTTATCGGCGGGTAGGGCCGTGTTGGACATGATGGAGCGGGAGTGGCAGCCTCTGTCTGCGGGCGAGCTGGAGCACAGGCTGGACCAGGCGGTGGAGGAGATCCTGGAGTCACAGCTCCTGGCAAAACTAGAAAAGCAGCCGATTACTACTACTACTGCTACTTCTACTACTATTTACGTACAGTTACTACAGAATCAGGTGGGGCCCCAAGTTTTACACACAGCAACAACATCCAGTCCACCTGAGCAGGAGGAAGAGGGGGAAGAGGAGGCTGCAGAGTCCCAGGAATGGGTTGATACCGTGGATAGTCCAGCAATCAAGGTTGTTGCCCGGCTTTAGTTTTCCTGTAGTCCTCTAAGAAGTCTTTTACAGTTTTAAATTAGTATTAAAAAAAGAGTAATAATTTTAGACCAGTTGTTTGCATTGCACATACAGGAAAACCTAACAAGATATTCCCAAATCCAGCAGGATTTTAAACCTGCATTAGATTAATTAATAGCAGTTTCTAAACTGTAAAATGATCTTAATATCCTTTTAATCAGATTATAAATGCCCCAACTCATACATTTGTCGTTGCTTATTCTGGTGATGATGATTCATCTTATCTCATCAATAAGAGGTGGAAAATACTACTTTTTAAAAAATTTATGAGATATGACTGACATCCAAATAGAAAACCAGAAGATCCTCAGGAGCTGGAAAAAGAGAAATTGGGTAAATTTCTGTTTAATAGTGTTGTATTTTGTGTATCTCTGTATTTCACCAGTACATCTCAGACCTGCTTCAGAGCTCCAAATCCAGGACACGAATGGCTGGACGGGCTCGTTTATCCATGTCCCATACTGTCCTCCTGTCTCTCACGCTGCTCTCTGAGCGAGTCAGCTACCGCACTGTGTCCCGCCGCTTCCAGCTGGAGAAAGGAAACATCCACAGGATCTTCTTTTCTTTCTGCCAGTGCATAAACATGCTGGAGGAGAGGCACATCAGATGGCCAGAGGGTGCGTTAATTAGTTGAATCATTAATGACATCAGTGCAGAAAAGAGTGTTGATAGTAATCGGGGTGGTGGTTTTCTCTCTGTTCTCCAGGCAAAGAGGCTGCAGAGGCACTTTTCCCATTCTCCAGTCTCCTAGGAAAAGAGGAAGGAGGAGAAGATGTTCCTCAGGTCCTGGGAGTGTTGGGACACACCCGGATCCTTATCCGCCTGCCTATAGGGAAACATGATGTAGAGAGCACACTACCTGAGGTGAAGAGAATGAAGATGGAGGCCCATCCTGACTCTTGGTTAAACCTTGAGCTTGTGTGTGACATTAGAGGCCGGTTCTTACACTGCAGAATCAGTAAAGGATCAGATGTGGACCGAGGAAGGGCTCTGAGAGACAAACTTAAACAGCACCCTGAGCTCATGCCTCCTGGCTCCTGCCTTGTTGCCAGACCCAGTTACCCACTCACTGATCGGATTTTAACCCCATACACAGGAAGTCTTGGACCAAGAGAGGAGCTCTTTAACAAGAAGCTGGAGGAGCATTTTCAGATCCTAGATCAGGCTGTTGCCAACCTTAGAGCCAGGTTTCAAAGGCTCAGGTATCTGGATATTGCAAACTACGACCGAGCCAGAGCTGTTGTGCTGACTGCCTGTGTGTTGCATAATGTGTTTCTGGAGCTAGGACAGGTGGTTCAAGGAGAGAAGGAGGAAGCCATAACCCAAGAGGGAGAAGGAGAGGTGGATGACGAGGGTGTACGCAGACGTGACTCCATTACAGATTTTCTGTTTAAAAACTTTAATCCTGGAAATGCGTGAACATTTCAATTTGTAAATAAACTTACACACTTGTGCTCGTGATCCTGGCTTTCTGAGTGTTTTCAGCCTTGTTAAGTTTGGGGACCGTAACAATGGTCCAGTCCTTGAGGACTACAGCAATATGACTTTAAACCAGAAACTGCATGTAAAAACTAGATGTAGCTACCACAGTGCCACCCCCTTGATCAGTGAAATCTCAAACTGAACATTTTTTCGGCATTTAGTATTTCAGTGAGGGGTGGATCTAACTGAAAAAAAGGAGGGATAGTGCACCCTCATAGGGCAGGAGCTTCTCATTCACATAGTACACGCCCTGCTTTTTCCTCCTTTTTGACTTAAATGGGGCCACAACTGATAAGATAAACATCATGTTGCATTCAAAGTATAGCCCATTAATCCCATAAACTCAACACAGCTCTTCATTACCCACTGGGTGATGTGAAGGTGGATATGTATATATATTTTTTATACACTCTGTGGTCTATGCATTGAAAACAATGTTACCAAGGGAAGCCCCAAAGCACAAACCTAACAGGCACGAAGGGAGCAGCCAATCTTAATGTGACAAGAAAAACGAGTTTTCATTCATTCAGATTATTGCCACTTTATGTTACACAGAATTAATTCATCACAAATTTCTTTAATTTTCATTCTTTATCATCTTGCTGGCTCCACGAACACATTTGCCTGCATAAAAAAGATCTGCGGTTCAAGGTTGGGGAGGAGACGGAAAACCCTGAGGGAAGGTTGTCAGGAGTGGCATTCAGTGTAAAAATCTCCCAATTACGTGGATCCATCTGCTGTGGTGATAACTTTGTGAATCAGGGGAGCAGCTGAAAGAAGCTCCCTCTTAATCATCTTGCCAAAAAAAAAGTTTATTCGTTATAACTAAATTCTTCTTCATGTTCAAATCCTGCAGCTGGTGCCTCAAACACCTTGGCCATGAAGGCCTAAAAAAAAAAAAAGAGCCCTAAAATTTAATGTTCACAAACCACAACAGTACGAAACACGTTCTGTCGTGAAGGTGTCATCACATTATACAAGAAAGTGCTGTCACACTTCTACTTTCATCATTTAGAGCCCTTGTGATCTCACAATCATCTACCAGGTGCTTCGGTCTTAGGATTTTTCTCTACATATCACCTCTAGCTTGAGCGAGTTATTATATTAGAATAATGTTACCATACGTGTTCCAATAAGAAGATGCACATGAGTATTTTATGTACTGGTCTCTGTGATAAAATGGTAATAGATAACAAAGACCTTATTGCTGTGAGGTGACAGTGCTACTCTGCAGTGGTTAGGACTGCTGCACTGCATTGTTACTACTACTACTAACTGCTGTTATCATAAAACTGAAGTTTTCAGCATAAAAAATATAAAAGACAACAGAGTTATAAACAAAGAGTATCATATTAATAACACATTAACATTTATACCAGTGTTTATATTAATACCATTACTGATATCTGTATTGTATTTGACTGCTTTCAGCCTGTTCTTGGTTGCTTTAGTTCATTCACATACAGTTGTTTGATAAAACAGGTGGGGGTGGATGGCTCATTGGCGTGTGCCAGTTTCTTGCTCTCCAACTTCATCCAACTTTTCTATTTTGGTATAAAAATAAAAGATTCTTACATCATTTGGAGCACCAGAAGAAAAAGAAGACAGGTTTAAAGAGAAATGCAATCTGCCTGCTGTGTTAAAAGTGAGTCAGTGTCTTCATACCGTATGTCTCCTGTTATTTGGAGATACAAATTTCTGCTATGCCTGCTAATCCAATCTACTCTATAAACTGTAACAGTAAAAAAGTGACAGCATGACTAATCTAAAAACATCAGACACTGGAAACGAGCTGTTCTCTTCATGCAGTATCTTGGAAGGATTAATGTCCATCCTTTGGTGTCTGTGTGCTGTTCTTCTGAGCGAGGCTGGAGATGGCCTGGGCCAGGTTATTGATGGCCTCTATTTTCCGCTCTTCCAGTGCTTTCTGCTGCGCCCACATGTTCATCTTTCTCTCCTGCAGCTCCATGTACAGCTGCAGGACATCCTGTGGAGGCCTGGCGGGGCAGGGAGCAGCTGTCACAGGAGGCGTAGGGAGGATAGGGGTAAACCTCTTGCTGGCTATGGCTCTGCCCACTCTGGTCCCACTGAGCTTGGCCCTGCGCTGGGCTTCGATCTCCTCCCTGCTCTTACCCAGGACATCATGCATGGCCTTGAAGAACTCCCAGTGGACGCTGGTCACTCCCAGCCTCTTGGCCCTCTCTGCGTTTTTCCTGTAAGTGGCCAGCATGTTTCTCCACTTGAGATCACATTCGTACGCCTTCACAGTGACATCAGTGACCTCTGAGTCCCTCAGTTTGGCATTGACCTTCTCTGCCACCATTTCCCATAGTTTCTTTTTCTTGCACACTGGCTGGTCGAAGGCCTGATCCATTTCAAGCCGGGTATTGACAAGATGCCATGTAGCCTGTACCGTCCAGATAAATTCTAGGAATGGAGCAACAAAGGCAGATCATCAGATATATGTTTAACATTGCTTTTTTCATTTTGTTTAATTAGATGCAGCCTGTATAGAGGAACGCCTAAATGAAGTTACCACATAATTTCTTGTAAATGACCTTGTATATTGTGCTATTTGACTTCACAGCACAATCTTTGCATCATCTGAGTGGATGACACCTTATCAGGCTGAATACTGGAGGGATGGCCCCACTTGAGATATGATTGCCCCCCACCGGACAGGCCATTGCACTAGAGCACAGTTATTCTTAAAATGCCTAACACCACTGGATGAGTACAAGTATAAGTCAGTATTTCTGTGTTATGGTACTTTCCACTACTCCACAATATTTTGGATGCATATATCGTTTTTTATACTTCATATCAATTATTCTAACGCTTCGGTTACTTATTATTTTATTGATTTTAAGATATAAATCTGCTAACATATTTTTGCTGTATTACATGAAGCAAATTCAAACATTAAAATATTATCCAGCTGCAACATTATACATCAAATAATGCGTAGGTGCCTTCCTGCAATGAAAAGGTGTAAATGCTGATTTTGCCACTTTGCAAAGCAGTTATTCAATACAAACTTTGTGCAGTGCTACTTTAATGTAATACATCTTTATATCGGGTCACGGGGTTGCACACGAGACTGACAACCATGCCACATGTTTGTTGTTGTTCTTGCCCCCCCCCCCCTTCCATCCCCCTTCCATCCCAT
>JAVDPK010002494.1:205692-218633 GCA_034780415.1 Cichlasoma orientale | reverse complement strand
TTTAGGAAGTGTGACTTCCTACTCCATGGCACTGAACAGGAGTGGCCCTCCAATCTCATTGTACATTCTGTATAATGGAAATAAAGGCAATCTATTCTATTCTATTCTAAAAAAAAAAAAAAAAAGTGAATGCAGCCCATAACAGGTAACCTTGAACTTTACATTGACATGGAGAAATCTACTAGTATTTGCCGCTTCCCGTGGTCAGAATTGATCTTTTGTTTGATCAAATATAATATCTGATCCTTTTATTTGTCATATAAGAGTAAACAGTTTGTAATTCTGTGCTGACTTTGCAGGTGTGGCCCTTCTGAATAACCTGCGTGTCCAGTGTGAGTCTGGATTTGGTTCTGGTGTTCTTGCACATGTGATGCTGTCAGGCTCCGACTCAGATAAGATGAACTGTGCACTCTCTCTGCCATTAGTCAGCAGGTGAGTATGGGGTGTATACTGTGTCTGGCAAATGTACGTATATATGTACATTTATAAGTCATGGAACTTGATATGAAAATATGAAATGCCATGACAGTAGTCTCTGATTAACTTTAAAGTAGTATTTCTACTGTGTTCTATTAGAGCAGTTCTGCATACTTCACACTTCAAAAATAATCGAGCTGTTTTAGTTCTTCTGTCTTTAAACTAGATTTTTTCAGACTCATCGTGAACAGAAGACTTGAACAGCAGGCGGGTGGGGCTTCTGCCCTCTTGGTCAGCTGTGTGACCACATTAGGGGCAGCGAGATATTATAACACCACACAGAACTAGCAATAGAAAAATAGCCTGAAAATAAACTTTTAAAGCATACTGAAATGTTTCGAGTAATCAATAAGAAGTGCTTTCATCGTATTAACAGTTAATCTGCATATTTTAACTTCCGTACTGCAGTTTTTCGCTGTGTGAAACAAACAGGGGTGGATGGAGCAGCTACAAAGTTCTCTTTTCTTCACGTTGACACTTGTTGATCAGGTGGTTGATGAAGGGCTCCTCCAGCTGTTTCCCAGCAAAGTTTTTTTCTAGCAGCGCCTGCTAGCAAGCCGTGGTTTCAGCGATCCGTTCTGGATCTGCTGAAAGGGGTCGTTTTTCCAAATGAAGGAAATCCGTCGCAGCGACAGAGAATTTTAATGCTGCTAATGTGGGTGAAACGCTTCGCTTACATGGAGACACCTGAGCTGCAGAGTTTAAACGAAGGATCGAAGCAACAAATTTGTGTCGAGGATTTTTTTTTATGATCTAATTATTCGAGTTACTTGAGGAATCGTTGCAGCCCTATTGAAATGTGATGCTTATTCTGAGCATCCACCATTTTAATTGTGTGTGTATATATGAGAGAATAAGGAAATGCAGAATAGATTCACTTTAATGAACCTTACATGTGATCCATAAACACAGCATTTTATTTATTTTTTTTACCTTTTCTTTTTCTCCAACAGCAACAAGTCACTGCTGAAGAAACTTCTTCTGGACAGTGGCGGGCTGCTCTTGGCCCTGCAGCCCCTCAGCTGTGACGACGACGACGATGATGATGTGGATGAAGACCACCCCGCTGAATGTGAAAGACTGCTTTCTGACTTGTTAAATTCACCACATTCAGGTCTGACCTCTCAGCTCCGCTCGCTGTACCTCTCTCTCCTGATTGGATGCCTGTCTGCTCTCACAGGTACCATTAAGACTGAGTTTGACAAAAAACATACAATTCCAGTTTTAACACAGCCAGTCAGCAGCTTTGGCAGAGTTTCTCCCCCTCCCTCTAAAAAGCCTCGGCTAGCAGACGTGTGCCCTTACAGCGTCTCTAACTTCGATTTGCTCTTGCTGCTGGATGATGGGACCCGGGTCCCAGCCTGCAGGGAGGCTGTAGCCGGGGTTGAGGGCACAGGTGGCGTCAGCTCTGAGTATTTCAGGGCTCTGTTGAGAGGCGGGTTTGGAGAAGCTCAGGGCAATTCAAAAGAAGCTATCCACATTAAAGATGTCAGCAGCGGTATGTTACTACCAGTGCTACATTATCTCTGTGGATGCCGCTTCAGTAAAGGTGGAGAAACAATGAGGTCAAAGGAGGAAGGAACGAGGAGAGGGCAGTGTCAGATTTTGGACAAACTGGTCCTTGATGGACTGAGTCTCTATCAAAAGGAGGCAGAAGAACGCTCAGCAGAAAACTTGGATTTCCAGAAAACTCCGTTAGGTGAGATGATGATTGGAGCTTGCAGATTTTTGGTGAGTGAGCTACAGAGAGACTTAGAGGACCTGTGTGTGTCATTTCTCCTGTCCTGCTCTGCAAAAGTTGCTAATCAGACTACTACAGATGCCAGCACTGAAAAGGATGCATCCAAAATGGACCACGAATGCCCCGAGTCTGCTGAGGAAACGCTGGCCAATCGAACATCAGAGCTAGAGCTGACGGGATTTGAGATGCAAACTGAAAAAACAAAGAAACCAAACAGTTCCCTGCAGCAGACAGACAGTAAGAAAACAGTGGAGAAATCAGTCGGTCCAGAAGAGATGACATTAAGACCAAAGAGCTCGAATAAAGGTTCAGCAAAGCTTCTGAAATCGGCAGCTCAGGGCTCCCGTTCCTCCTCAGATAGATTTGCTGAAGGTGGTGTTCTGGTTACTCTGCTGCCCCGGGTGTACTGGTTTTCCCAGCAATACAGCTATCCAGCACTGGGTCGGGCTTGCCTGTCCTTGCTGCTGGGCTGTCAGGACTGTCCTCGGCCCTTCTCGTCCTCCTCCATTGCCGGGGATTGCCTTCGCAGACTGGCCAGAGAAGCTCACTGTACAGAGACTCTAAAACAGGACCTGTTAACTCTGGTTTCAGTAGCTTTGAGCTGAGCAAGGAAGGAAATACTGATCGATGACATAAATTCAAGGGGCACAGAGTGAGTTTAAGCCTCTAGAGTTTCCAATATGATGTTTTTAGCAAGCACCTGGATAGTGCCATTTACAGCAGCGTGGTTACCTGAAAAACACGCTGCTCCAGGACTTATAGAAGGAACTGCTGATTTCTGTTGATTTATTTGGATTATTTTGAAGAATAAATTTCTGTTTAGCTTGGATGTAAATGTAGCACATCCCAGCATGATGAACTTCTGCTATAATTTACTGTTGTTGAATTTTTTTTCTAATGGTTTTTTTTTTTTTTTTTTAGATTTTTTTTTTTTAATTTGGGAAATGTTACAGCAAATGTCTATTGTGCATTTGATAAATGTCATGTAGCTAGAATATGAGGGTTGAGAGCCAGTTGTTTATTTTGTACATGGAAATGAAATGGAATAGCAGATAAACAGTGTATACATTTCAAATGGCTGATATAAATTTATGCCAATGAACATATTGGAGCAACAGTACATAGCTTTGAGTTTCTTCTTGTGGGAGTGTGCATGTAAGCCAAAAAGGGGGAAAACTTAAATTCAAGCTCTCCAGATGACTTTGGTGATTCCGGTTTCAGGGTTTCTGCTAAAGTATTGTAAAGCCTCTGGGTTACCAGGCCTCTGCAGTAGGGATTTTTAAATGTATTTTTAGATATAAGCTACAACCATTAAGTTTGATAATGCTTCCATTAGCTGTTTTTGCATATTAAAAGCAGCTAAAAAAACTATTACTACTTAAGACCTAAAAATGGATAATAAAAAAAAACAGGCTTTGCTGCGTGTAAAGGTTAAAAAGGCTTTGGTGCTCTCCCACAGATAGATGTATACATTACTTTCTTTTCCATGGAGGGATACTCTGTGCTCTGTTTCCTTCCTTTTCTCTTAGAAAATTTTATATTTTTTGTGCTGTCTAATAGTCAAATTATCCACCATCCAGGCATGCAGAAATACTGAATTATCCAACATTTTATTAATGAGCAGTACTTTTTTTTTTTTATATTGTCAAAAGAACAAACCATCAGTCAGCGTGTGACTGGGTATATGTCTGCAGTAGGCTCAAACCCATTTTAAAAATACATTACAGAGGGTTTCAGCCAGGAAGGCTTCATGGTCCAGGGTGTGATTGACATTTCCAGAATTTTTTTCAGTGGAGTGGAACTGAAGCGACCCTGCAGGAAATCAGAATATTTGGTCAGAAAAAAATACAGTTATGGAAAAAAACAGGGTGTATGCAGCCCTGTGCCCTAATACAAAAGTAATACATGCACAAGGGCCTGAAAATTGTTTTGTGGTAAATGTGTGTGTGAACACCCTGCTGGTGCTCATTTTAGTGCTAATCGTGCAGTAACACAGACAGAGCAGCTGGAGAGAGCAGCGTTACACTGGAGAGTTTATTTTATACCTCAACCATGAAAAGAAAGTAATGTGTATCTATATGGGCACCAAATCACAGTTAATGACTGACTCAGTCCACCGTAATATATCTACTAAACGGGTAAAACTGTATTCTTAAAACATTTTTGCCTGATCCTTTTTCAATGTCTTTATGTTTTTTATTTGTAGAAAACGCTTAACAGGATCAGCTAGGCTAACAAGACATTGGCTAACCGAACAGCTGTGGCCAGGCTGGCATAAACCCTGCATGCTGTAACTTTAAAAACTGGTCATGCATAAAAGCTTTCAGTTTGGGAAATGGCAGCCAGTAATGTGATGTGGGCTCGAGTAAGCATGAAGCAACATGTCAGCCTAGTGATCTGGATAGTTCTTGGAAAACAATGCGTCTTTGTGACAAAGTGGAATTTGCAGTTTACATATGATGCTTGATGCTACTCATTGTTTGAAAATAGGAAAATACAGATCTTTAATAGAGTCATATTTTCATATTTAAAGCTAGTATAGCCTAGATTTTAATGCTTCTGACTTTGGCAACCCTCACCATGGAAAAACTTAATGCAATCTGCAATCACACTTGAAATAATTGGTCTATAATAATGAGATGTAAATACACTTTCATCTCAGCAGCACACACACACACACACACACATATGCGCTTATTTTGAGTATTGATTAAACTGAGCAGTACTCCAATTTAAAAAATGAAATGGCACTCATGGTTATACAGCACAAAGTGGTTTTATTCCTGGCCGTCTGCTTGGCCCCTCGGCCGCTATAATTAAGCCAAGTAAGACTGCAGACTGGAGGTTGAAGCATCCAGCAGGACAGGGCTGAGAAACATGACTGATCCGCTCAGTGATGGGAGCTCTCGTAGCCGTCGGGGAGAGGGTTGGTGTGGGAGTTGTGGAACAGAGTGTGGTTTCCGTCTCCCCAGGGAAATTTCTGGAAGGTGACATGATTTGTGGAGTAAATGACATTGAAAGTGTGGGTGTTTATAGTTATAGATGGCCGTTAATTAATACTTTAACCTGAGACTTACCTTGGTGCGGATGCGCAGATGATTATATGGCACAAATTCTAGCTGATCGTGCGAATGCGCCCGAGCCTTCATGTAGGCATTGGCCATGCAGATACCAACGCCGGGAATGGCCAGAACGATGGTCAGAATCTTCCAGGTCTTTGCTGTCCCAAACAATAGAAATACACAAATGAAGCACTTATCAAAGCACGAGGCACCGCAGGAATAAATCACAGGACCTGCCTCACTATTGCTCAGCTCCTGATTATTTGCCAGATGATGGATGGCTGCCAGCTTTGCAGACATTACAGTTAATGTTCAACTAAAAAGTAAATTGTTGTAATCTTTCATGGAGGGGCTGGAAATTTGGAGGCTTTGAACCATTATACTGTTTAGCTATGAAAGACACGCTGACCTCCTCCTTCCTTGCTTGAATGTGACGCAGCAGCAAGCACCCGACGAGCGGCTAAGGCGGCAGACATCTGCGCAGGTGGAACGAGAGAAAGGGTTCAAGAACAACTGCAGATATAAATAATGCACCTTTCACGCACACAGTAGCAGATTGAATCTGATCACTTGAATTTTCGGTGAAATCTAAGAAGTAAAAATATGCAAAATCTATGTATTTTAATATTTAAGAAGCATTCAAATATCAGCTGGAAATAACATACGGTTGCATGGTTATTTAAACATGCTTCTCGTGCTTCAGTAGTAACAAACTAGCTACAAATCAGGGTTGAGGCAAGGCCTACAACTGTTGCTGTATGTCCAGAATTGTGACAGCCCTGCTCCAATTATAAACAGTAAAATCTGGTAAAAACTTACTGTTACTCAGGTACACAGTGCTCAGTAGTCTGTTTTGTCCTCTTATTTTTATGTTAAATCAGTCCTCCTTCCTCCCTGTTTGTCCTTCAGTCTGTCCTAAAATGAACTCTGTGTCAGACTCCTCCCCATTTCACTGTCGCCGGGCCAAGAAACTTTTCTATTTGGGCAAGTGCAAAGGCGGACTCATATACGTGAGGGAGGGGATGGGGAGGAGGTGCTGCAGAGGACACTCGGCCTGCATCAGAAAGGCTCAGGGTTTTGATATAAATAGTGCGTTTGCTTTCATTTTTCAATTTCAGCCGGAGCGCAGCGGTGAAAGTCAGAGAGACACCGGTTCATCTGTGGATCAGAGGCTCAAAGTAGTCTGCAGTTTATTTACATTTACAGTTAATTCTTCTCCACAGAGATCAGAGGAACACTGAATTGAAACACAGTTGTGGTTAGACGTTTACACACACTCATCATGGGCATGAATGTCATGGTAATTTTGGGCTTTTAATGATTTCTTTGAACTGTTCTTTTTCCAGGGTTGCATGATTGTACAGCACACGTCGTTGATGGCTGTAAGAAACAAGAATTGTGTGCACAAGTTTGAATTCATCTATTTAATAACAGATCTATGAAAAAATATTTGCCTCCATCCTGAATTTTTACTTTTTTGCATATTTACCACAGTTAAAACATAGTTTAACATAGTTATGTTTCAGATCATTAGACAAAGATAATACAAAATGCAGATTTTATAATACACACATTATTGCTGTTCTACAATTCAGGGACTAAGACCATTAAGTTTCACGTGATGCTGTTGAACATGCATTTCTAAAGTTTTAGCAGGCTGTAAATAGCATGGAGCCAATGAGAATCTGCACGAGCCTTCTTTCCACACAAACCCTGATAAATGTCTGCACTAGAATGGTAAGGTTTTTGTGCAGCAACATCAAGAAAAACTGATACTTAACAATGCCTACCTGCTACAAAAATCACAGCACACAAGTCTTCATCAACAGTGTGTTATGCAACTGCAATTACAGTCTCATACTGCTATAAACCAGAGCCAGGTGCAAGCCCAAAAGCATCTGACCTAGCTAACTAGTATTAGCTTCCCATGCTAACCAAAGTGCTACTGGTGAATAAAGTTACTATTTGGTGCAGTG
The DNA here is from genome assembly GCA_034780415.1 of Cichlasoma orientale. Lineage (NCBI taxonomy): Eukaryota > Metazoa > Chordata > Actinopteri > Cichliformes > Cichlidae > Cichlasoma > Cichlasoma orientale. The sequence continues at coordinate 211,377 of JAVDPK010002494.1, read as the reverse complement.
ATGAGGAACCTTGCAGTTCCATTATTTATCCATCAGGTGGCTCCAGCTATTCATATGCAACAAACACATTGATTTTTTTTATTTTTATTATTATTATTTTGGCCTTTTGCGGCTTTATTTATAAGTTTTTTGCAGTGGAGAGAGATAGGAAAGCAGGAGGAGAGATGGGGGAAGACACGCAGTAAATGGCGACTAGGTTGGGCCGTCTGCACTGCCACGCAGCATATGTGGTCGCCTGCTCGGTTATTTTTTTTAAAAACTCTGTTACACAAAACCCAAGCATGCTTGAGCTTCAGGGCATTAACAGATGGCCGGACTTTCTGCTTCAGGATTTTCCGGTAGAGAGCAGAATTCATGGTTCCATCAAATACAGCAAGACATCCAGGTCCTGAAACAGCAGCGCAGCCCCAACCATCACACTACCACCACCGTGTTTGACTGTTGGTATGGTGTTCTTTTTATGAAATTCTGTGATAGTTTTAGATCAGATGTAATGGGACTCAAGCCTTCCAAAAACTTCAGCTTTTGTCTCGTCAGTCCACAGATCCACATATATCCACACATCTTAAAAACCACATAGTATCATATTACCCCAATAGAGCACTTCGCTCTCGAGCTGCTGGTGTACTTGTGGTTCCTATGGTATTTAAAAGTAGAATGGGAGGCAGAGCCTTCAACTTTCAGGCCCCTCTTCTGTGGAACCAGCTCCCACTTTGGATTTATTAGACAGACACCTTCTCAAGCTTATAGTTAGGGCTGAATCAGGTGACCCTGAACCCTCCCTTAGTTACACTGCAATAGGCCTAGGCTGCTGGGGGGTTCCCATGATGCACTGAGTATTTCTGCATCACTCACCTCTTTTCACTCTGTGTTTATACACCACTCTGCATTTAATAATTAGTTATTATTGATCTCTGGTTCTCTCCCACAGCATGTCTTTTGGCCTGTCTTTCTCCCCTCAGCCCCAACTGGTCGTGGCAGATGACTGCCCCTCCCTGAGCCAGGTTCTGCCGGGGGTTTCTTCCTGTTAAAAGGGAGTTTTTCCTTCCCACTGTTGCCAAGTGCTTGCTCACAGGGGGTCGTTCTGACTGTTGGGTTTTCTCTGTAATTAACGTAGGGTCTTTACCTTACAATATAATGCGCCTTGAGGCGACTGTTTGTTGTGGTTTGGCGCTATATAAATAAAATTGAAGGAAATGAGTTGCTCCAAGAATGCCTCATTTAGCTGAAGACAGAGCAAGAGGACGAGGAACTATCATGGAAGACCAAACATAGAAACATAGAAAAGGCCGGCCTAAAAGACAGCACAGGGGCTCTGATCATGAACAGGCTCTGAGCATACAGCATACAGGCTCTGATCCATACAGGCAGAAGTAAGAGGGTGAGAAAGAGATTTTATTCACATATATAATTCTGTTCTTCTGGTATCATTACATTGCTGCCTTTGAGCTGTAATGACTCAGATGTGCTTTTTTTTGTAGAAGCAGACCTGAGAAAACAGCACAAATGTCATCCTAAATCCAAATGTACGCACACCAGATCTTATATGCATACATATACATATAGAGTTTAATTTTGGCCCTAATCTGCTTGTAAAACCCTTCATTAATGTGTTAGGTCTTAATTGGCTCATCAGAACGTAAGTATTAAAGGTCACGAATTGTCATTAGGAGTTGCTGATGAAACTTCCACAGCTTAATAATTCCTCCGAGTCTTCAAAGCTTGCTGTGACACTGAACAACCATTGAGTTGAGCCTCTGATTGAGGATCTGCTAATCAAGCTAATTAATGCCTTCAAAAGCAAGCTATAAAAAGATATTAAGATACTTCCACTTCGTAATTTCCGCTGTCCAAAATGTCATTAAGAAATGCAGTTAAGGAAGAGCTGTGGAAGTCAAGACAAGATCTTAATGATGAAGAGAACTTTGAGATAAAGCTGCACGTTTGCTGAAAAGAAAAAAGAAAAAAGCAAAGCAAAAAGCCCATATTGCTGCAAGCCAGGTGTAGGATCTCACATGAGTGGTCCACGTGGGAGAGTCATCAATAGAAAACCTTATCTGTGACCTCATCACAAAGGTCAGCTTCTCTAGTCCTCAAAACAAACATCTGGATAAGCCAGAGTGGAAAGATGGAGTTTAAATCAAGGTCTTTGGCCACAGTTAGAAGCACCTATTCTGCAGCCAGTGGTATAGAGAAAAAGAAAAAGAATAGACTGTCCACCAGATGGGGTTGTGCTGCTATAAAAAGAAAGTTGTCCTTAAACACTCTGCCTTCTGTGCTGTTGCTCAGTGGTGTTGTGCAGTCTCATTTCGGCACTGGAGGTTCCGTCCTCCTGCTTAGAGTTCATCAGTTTCATTAGAGTTCATTAGACTGCTGGAAGTTTCGTCATATGTTTGGATTTTGGCTGATTTACCTGCACACAGCTCGGATGTTGAGTGGTGTTAATTGAGTCTGTTTTACACCTTTGACAGGTAAAATGATCTTTTATTTTTTTAATTTATTTTAAAATAAACATATCTCCACAAAAAGGTAGTGTCTCCAGTTTGAACTCTCCCCTCCATGAGTGTTAATTTGCGATTTTCACACTCAGTAATAGCTTTGTCGTCTCTGTTTGGACGGCTTCAGGCTGCAGAGCAAACAGCAGCGAGAGCCAGCAGTGATGTCAGCCAGACATGCAAGCATCCTGTCTGAACGTCTAGCACTTGTGTTATTTTGGGCACAAGTTGGGCGCCATCTCACTGCACACACAGAGGTTTGCATGTGCCGCAGCTGTGCTGAAGCTCGAGAGGCCAAAACTGCAGTCCCGTTTATTTAAATCACCCACAGACCTGTCAAAGCTCTACTTTAATAAGTATCTGTAAACAGGTATTCGAATAGAAACAGAATGTATTGATCCAGAAGGGTCTACGGGTCTAAAACAGGCCCAATCCAGGATACTAACACCACCCGGGTTCAAATATGGCTTATTCTGGGATGCATTATACTTTACATTGAAACCAAAAACATGTAGTAGGTCTCATCCATCCACAAACATGTTCAGAGTCTTCTTATTTGTCCTTATCTCTATGATGTTTAGCAAAGTGCAGAGAAAAGTATTCTCTCCAGTTTTGAAGAATATTACCCGTGTGAGAGAGGCCTTCACATGCATCCCTATGACTGTTGGTCAACCACTCCTCATATTTGTTTATATTTTCCTCTAATGCCATCATAACATTGATAACTTCAAAGTAATAATAATCCCATTAGCCTAAGCTACACTAATCAGTGATGCTAAACATGGTCAGAATCACTCCAGCTCTGAGCCATTAAACAGCATCTTTTTCTGTTTGCAGGATGAAGGACAGCTGCAGCAGAATGAACCGATTCAACAGCACCTTTCAGCACTGTGTGTGGAAACACGGCAGACTAAACACAGCAAAGTGCACAAGGCAAACATGTAGAGGGAGGTGTAAATAAAAAAATATGAGTAAACATCATAGCGGTAATAGTTTGGCTGACTGAATCCTCTTGCAATCATTTGGATTCCACTTATACATGTTTTGCATTTTCAAATGGTTTCAAACCTCCTTGAAACCATTCTGCAAATAAAAAAAGACACGCAAACTAAATTCAGGTGTTTTTGACCCTTCCCGACATCCCTTAACACCCACGCAGCTCAGTCTGTGGACATTTCCTGCCAAGAGAAAGCCAACTGTTGATTGTATGCAATGCAATAAGTGTGTGTGATCTTGGACTGAAGTGAAGAGAACCCCGGCCAGTCTGTCTCCTCTTTCCCTTGCAAAGCTGTGGGTCTCTTTTTTTCTAAGGACTCCTGCGTTCACATGAGAGCGACTCACACCTAAGCTCTTTATTGAATTAAGAACTTCAAGGCTACCATTTCTATCATTAAGCAGTCCAACTCATGAAGTCTCAGGCAGGCAGAGAATCCAAATCAGGCTTACAAATGATTTTGGACTGGCAATTTTCACCTTTGATTATTGATTATCTTTATGCTGGAAGTATAGAAATAATCAAATATGGAGTGAGAGATGGAAATGCACACAAATATTTCACTGAGGTTCAACTCCATGTAAAATAATTCAAAGTTGAATACAGCTCGCCACTGGAGTTGTATGTAATGGTGATCTATCCCTTTTATAGTTATAAAGTTATAAGAGTTATAAAACCAGGTAATAAATGTTGATAAAGACAAATGATAAAGTTTCAGCGTCAGGGTTCTGCTACTGTAGAAACGCTGCTGGAGAAAGAGCAGCTGCTGAATTATTTGGATGAAAGAAGAAACAAAAATTAGGTCGTAACTGAACAAGTAAAGATACATTTACAGTCCACAATAATATAGAAGATTAATTAAGAAAAAGGAACACTGACATGGTTTGCTTTGATTGATTTGCTTCGGATTTAATCAGTAATATTTTATTTTATTTTATTTTATTTTATTATTTATTTTTATTCTACTAGAAAATCTGTGCTGGCGAACTGGAAACCTGATAAAAATATTGACAATGGGTCAATAAAGTTTGTTCAGTGTGAAAACAGCACATCTTTCATTGATGCCTCGCCTTTAATGAAACACTGTATTCTTCTGTTTCCACCTCCTGCACTCCTTCACTGCTTTCTTTGTCAGTTCAACCACCTGCATGCTCCCTCTCATCCCGTCTGTATTTTGTTTCCCTCTTGCACTGCAGCTCCATCTTTAACATCCGTCTCCCAGTATATCCAGTATCTCTTCTCTGCATATGTCCATACCTCCTCAGTCGCACCTCTCTTACTTTATCCCTGAACTGTCCAGCTCAGGCTGGACAATTGGCACTCATTCCTAATCCTTTCTATTCTTGTCGCTCCCAATGCAACTCTCAGCACTCTTGCATTTAATTAAAACTGAAGGCTTAAATTTTGAGCTTTCTGATTTGAGGATGGGCGACTTGCTTTCAGTGTGTCCCCACAGTTTAATATTATTGTCCCAATTTCTGGTTGCTTAATGCATTCTTCTTTTTAGGACTTTAGATAATAAAAAAATACAAGCAAAGATACTGAATATGAAATGCAGTCCTCTTAGATTCATGCAGTTTTATTATATTTTCCTATTTTAATCATAACTTTGATCAGCACCTAACACTGTTGCCTTATACGGTGCAAAGCACAACAACTGAGTCTAATATGAGCTGATCTGCTGAGGGGAAACACAGTGCAACCTTTCTCTTATGGGATGAATATGACTGAGACAGGATTATAGAGTGACTGGCTGCGACACTTGAGCAAACCATGAGAAGCCAGAATTAACCATCAATATTGTCCCGCTAGCGCTGAGACAGCGGGGGATTCAGAGTGATGTGAGCAGTGTTTCTCCACAGTGGAAACTTCCATACAACACCCATCACATCAGCATCAGCATGTGGACAGAGAGAGTGGAAAAGGAAAGTTTGTGTGTCCATTATCTGCTGTGTGGATGTTTTCCTACAGTCGGACATAACGTGCACACTTACAGCATGAACCGTGCAGGTTTTACTATATGAGACTTGCTCAAGGTGCGTTTTTAATTTCACCTACAAGTGGAAATGTGGATGCTAGTAGTCAGTTTTACCTTTTGAGAACCAGACACAAATGTTAAATACAGTGGTGGACAGTAACGGAGTAAATTTACTTGAGTACTGTACTTAAGTACAATTTTTGAGTATTTTTACTTTA
>JAVDPK010002494.1:176365-205592 GCA_034780415.1 Cichlasoma orientale | reverse complement strand
TACTTTAGTACTTTCACTTGAGTAAACTTTTGACTGAGCAACTTTTACTTGTAGTTGAGTAAAATTTGACCACGAGTGTCAGTACTTTTACTTAAGTACTAGAGTTGAGTACTTTGTCCACCACTGGTTAAATAGCATTATGTAGTAATATTTGCAGTAATTTAGAATAACCATTGGTATGTTTCCTGCGATTGCCCTCTCTCACTGACAACAGCGGCTCCAACCAAATCTAGACCCAGTAAGTTTGCCATTTCCAGCTTTTTTGTCTTTAACATCAAACTAGTTTTGTTGGAAATGTGTGGAAACAGAGCTAGATTAAGGTCAGTTTCCTCATACCTTAACAACTTCCCTCAATATTCACAGCTTCCTGTCATCAAACACTTATTTTGAAAAATTGTGGGAGCTGTATTCCATCACAGAGTCCCTGATTGAATAAATTTGGTGTATGTAATGTCTTCAACATAAAAACATGCCTGGGAGGTTTTGGCCCTCCACGAGCGCTGACCAAACATTTAACTGGGACACCAGCACCAGCACAGTCATTCTGTAGGTCTTTGTGTTCTTCTCTTCATGCTACACGGAGCTGAACACTAATATTAAGCCCCCCCGGAGGTGGTCCGCAGTGCTTCACAGGCTGAATGAAGAAGAGCATAAAACCTCCAATAAACATACTTCACCAAGACGAAGGTGTTCATTTCACAAGTATGAGTCATGAAACAGTTAAAGACAGCAAACTCAGCTAAGGTGTGCACGCTATGCAGACGACCCTTCTGACTGATGCAGACTTTAGGAACCAGGTTAAGTAATTGTTGCAAAGCAGCTTGCAGATGCATCAGCAAAAGTCGGTAGGCTAAAGCGACTTAAGTAATGGACCCTGTTTGGGATTTGCCTAATGGGTGTGTAATAGGATATCAGCTGATCTACCACGATTAAGATAAGACAAATAAGATAAAATGAGTCCTGAATTCAAATCTCAACCAAAGTAGCGACCATTAAAAAGCCAATTGTACAGGTCACTCTTACTTAAGAGGTTTTCGCTCTCCTCCTTTGTCCTTTAAGGACACATGAGGACAACACATGGGACATTATATGTATATACTGGGGAGCACAGTGTTTTACAGACCACAGTGAAAACGCCATCCAGATGTGTCTCTCCCAACTGAAGTTATATTACTCTTCTCTCGGTTAATGAGCCAAAGCACTTTGACTTCTCCTCGCGATAAACTCGCGCTCCTTATAAATGCATTGTTTTAAAGGCACCTCTCAACTATGTAGACAGATAAATATTTGGAGGTGAATCATGGATGAATGAGTCATGAGTCAGACGTGGCTTATGTTACTGTCTTATGCTCGGTACCACCAGGGGAGACGATGTGGTGGTCTGCACGTGTGACTTCAGTTTTCCTCCTGTGGCATCTTTCAAAGCAAAAAACCATCACATGAGGTTCTCCAGTCCAGTCAGATGTTTGCATTGAGTGCTGCCGTGCCTGAGGTTAAGACATAAACTTAAACATTACATTAAAAAAAGAAAAAGGCCGTCACGCAAGGGACCTCACACACTATATATGATCCCGAGCTTGGCGTTGATATTGCCATGGGTTAATGCTTCTTGTGCACAGTCTCAACAGACTGTAGCAGCACACGCTGCTGTCTATGCGATGGCAGCTGACAGCCCGTTTTAAGCGATTACAATGCTCCTCTGTAGAAGACTACTTAAAATTATATTTTAATTGAGCTTGGAGACTGTTATTTTACAGCAGTGCAGTGCGCGCACAAATATAATAATGTTGTCATATGTTAACGCTGCAATTTCCAGTTTCTTTTTTTAACCAGGATATTTAAACTAGAGGAACAGATTCTGCTTGTGTGCTCCTTTTCCCCTCTTTTTTTAGGAGGTGCAGTATTTGTTCTTTAATAACCGGCACGCTGTTCAACCGTATTTGGCTCGGCTACGTTTGTGTGGAAAAGGAATGACTTCAGATGTGTCATAATTATCTGGAAATCATCTGTCTTCACTTTCATATAAAAACGTTTTCCAGAACAACGGCGCCGTATTTCTACTAGTGGGCACATTTCAGGGAGAAACTACACCTGAATGGTCGTGTGCCTAAAGTCATTACGTGTGTGTTTCACTGGCCTTTTTCTGAGGTGTTTTGAAAAGCATCCGGTTAAAAAGGCATAAGCAGCTGGTTTTGGGAGCCTGTTTCCTGGACCTTAGAGCCCAAGAGAGTGGTGGAGAAGGTGCAGAACCAGAGATAGTGAGATTATGAAGCATCCCACCTCCTCAGGCCGATAAACTGCAGCCTCGTTATCCTGCAATTGGCAGAGATGAGCCAAATGAAGGAAAAAGAGGGAGGTTAAAAAAAAAAGGGTGAGCCTTTAATGGTTGATATGGTTAAAACCAGAAATGCACAAATGAAAAATGAAACAATAGGAGAACAAATGCGGAGTACACAGGTGGACTGACATACACTGACCATACACAGAATGGACACAGGCGTAGGCAGTCACAAAGGCGGGAAATCAAAGGAAACAAAAACACCTCAGATGCACAAAGAACATCATTATCAAAATAAAACAGAAAGTTAGAAGGAAGAAAGACAAAGAAATGGAAGCAAAGATGAGAAAATATGGAAAATACTCGAAAACACAAGAAAGGATGTTAATAAAGAAACCAGGACAGCATATGTGCTCGGGGAAATGCAGTAAAACAAATTCTGTCCACTCTGCTGTGCACAGCATCTTTAGCCTGGCTTGGCATATAATGCCCTGTACATTATATATTTGCATATATTTCACAAGTTGTTCAAGTTGTTCAACTGAAAAAAAAAACCCCAAAGCAAACAAAAACAAAACAAAACAAAATAAAAACAGGTTGAACTTTCAGGCCATGGCGGCAGGAAAAACATCTCAAACGGGCAAACAGGAAAAATCCAGAAATGCAGAGAGCCAGCAGGAGAAAATAAGGTGAATGTAAGACACAGAGTAAATACACAGAAGAAGACAAGGTTAATAAACTTAATCAGACACCAGAGAAGGTGGCAAAAGAACAAATGAGGGAAATAAAACAGTCAAAACGTGCGTGAGGATTTAAGCTTCAAAATAAAACATTAAGTAAACTTAAAGAAGGACATGAGGCAAAGTTAGATAGAGAGAGACCCACACAGAGGGGAACGCAGGAAAAAAACAACTCAGTGAAAGCAAAATAACAACTAAGGGTACCAAAAATCCAAGAATCAATATTCAAACTCACAGAAGAAGAAGAAGAAATAAGGATAATAACAATAGAGCCACAGATATTACAAAGACAATATTGAGGATTAAGGTTGTCTTTTTAGAATAACCTTAGCACCATATTGGATTACATCACACTTTTCATTATTAGTGTAAATGTGTGAGAGATCACTGACTCTTTGGCTCCTTGTGTTCGTTCACAGTGTAAACAGCAGAAGAGTCAGACAGGGTGTCGCCCCGTCAGTCAGAAACAGCTTTTTTGTGCCGTTCCTTTGTTGTTTTTATCCTTTATTTCCCCTCAATATGCACACTATGTCAAAAATTATTTGATTTTCACTCAGAAAACCAGCCATAGATAGATGGGGGTAAGTGGGAAAAATCTAAAGGCACAAGTTAGAAAATGTATACATTTTCTAACTGTGTGTGTGTGTGTGTGTGTGTGTGTGTGTGCAAGTGTGTGTGCGCAAGTGTGTACATTCTCAACTAAAGGAAATGGAGCAAAATGGGCCTTTGGCTTTGCCCATTTAGACCCATATGTGTGTTCAGAGGGCAGGACTGGTCAGTGGGAGTGTATAAAAGCATATAAATGCAGCTGTGGTGCTTTAAGCAGCAGTGCCGTATCTGTCTTTCTGTAAATCTGTTGCTTCTCTTTAAGTGCTGCTGGTTTTTGCACAGTCCCTCCTCCATCATGCTGGTTCGAGCTCTGCTTCAGACTTCGCTGGTTCTCTGGTTGGCTCAGCAAACTCTGCAAGGCGGTAAGAAACCCACGGGACAGAGCACAAGATTTAAAGAACTCTTTTTCTTTTTTTTTACATTAAAGCTTATAGATTTGTAAGTTTTTGCATCAATGCAAAAAAAAACAAACATTTTTTTTAATTATTAGCTTTGCTGCTTTAAAAAAAATCACCTCATTTCTTTTAATTTCTCAGCATTTCTTGCATATAAATATTATGCATAAGAATTGCATAAAGATCAGGCTTACCTAGTGTGACTGATATCTTACTGGCATAATTCACCTTTGTGAAAGAAATGATTGAATTTAGTTGGAAGAAAAGAAAAAAAATGCTGTACAAACACACATTTTTGTGTCACAACATTAAATTATTTTTGTTTATAGCTGTCAAGATAAATTTTATCTTTACCTGACAAATTAATTAGATCAAAGATTTGGTCCAAGTTAGGCTCCTGATGGATCGGCGTCTTCAGTGAGTCCCTGTCACTCCCTTGTTAAATATCATGTCTGTGAGACTGAGGGAGGACTGTATGGACTTTGGGCTCCAACAGCAGAGCCGCTGCCAAGCTGCTTTGGGTCATATGATCTAATTTCACTGATTCAAAGGATGCAATGAAAAGGTGGCAGTGGCAGGCAAAATGTTGCATCCAATTGTGAGAAGAACCAACAGGCTCCACACAGGTGCTGCATAGGATATCTATTTGTCTGGCACCTTGCAGTCCAATCAGGTTCCACTAGTCACGAAATCCTCGACTGACATCTGAACTGTAATTCTCACAGGTTTGACATCATCTGCTGAGTCTCTATCTTAGTGAGAGTATCGGCATAAAATCCATCCACCATGTTTACGTATTCTGCATTTTATAATCATTTACATGCAAAGAATTAGGGGTGTGAAAATAAACGTGTAGGCCTACCAACAGAAACCATGATATTTAAAGGTGAAATATCCATATCTTGTCAATAATGTGCACACTGTATTAAGTAATTGTTCTTTTTGCATATTTTTGTACACATATGGCTGCAGACACTGACCACCTTCATGCTCTTTTATTTTGACTTTAATTAATTAGAATTATAGATTTAATTAATTCTTAACTACAGATTAAATTGACTAACAGCATTGTTGCTATTATTGTTATTTTACACAAAATTTTCTGTAGGTACCACAATGATATTGTTATCACGATTTAGTGAAACTCTGATATTGTGAAAGTCCTGTATTGGATACAGGGTCAGGATACTGGTACTCTACTGTGCATAGTGGGTCTATCTTTGTAATTAGTATTTAATGCAGTTATAGTTTTTCTTTGACCGGCAGTATAGTTTGTGTGTTTGTTGCTGTAAGGATGGTAAGTATGAAAAACAAGCTGTTAACATGTTTTTAATGTTTCAGGGGTTAAGCCTCAAAGTGTATCCTGGGGGAGAGTGCTTCCAGCCAGAGGTATTTCATTATGTTCATAAAACTGTTTTCAGGTTAGATCAGTGTTAAAAATCATAGACTGTATATAAAAGATGGACATAGCCATTGTAACATCACTCAGTGGTTTTTGGACTCCACGTTTCAAAGCCTCAGCATTAGCGTGTTGGCTGCCGTGATGTCATTGGACAGCACAGCCCTACCTCCAGCATCCAGCTGGACGGGCTATAAAAAGTCCACATCACTCTGTTACAAAGGGGGAAACTATCAGTAGCGACCAAAAACTATTTTTCACACCAGGCCAAATAAACTGTTTCCTTAAACTGTGAAATTTGCTCATGTGCCTTTAAGTGTTTCTTAATTTTGTGTCTGTTTTTGTTTTATTTTGCTGAGGTGTGGGCATTGGAGTAAAACCTGGAGGTAAGTCTTTCATACGGCATACATTAAATAGCTGCTACACAGTGGAACACAGATTAGCAACGTTTTGGCTGGTTTATGTTTGTGGATGCACAAATGTCCACACTGTATGCTGTCTCAGACAGATACACATTTGCACACATTATTTAAATATACACGTGTCTACAAATGATCACATGTCAGAATATATCAAAACTATTTATGCTACTCATTGAATCCGAGGGGCGTTCATCCCATGAGTGAGCAGGGCTGCTAAATCACAGCAAAGGTCATAATTGCAGTTATTTTGGTCAAAATTTCAGTAACTAAGATTTAACGTGATTACTCACTGCCTTTGTAAGCAACATGCACTTAGTGATATTAAAAAAATTATAACATTTAATTATAATTATCTTTAAATGCACATTTGTTATAATAATGATCAATAACCCAAAATGAAATAATACACTCTTGTACAAATGCTGAAAGCACAGATCAAACATGTTATTGGAGTTTATTGCCGCGACCTACTGAAAATATATATTCAGTATTTTGTTAAACATATAAAGTTAAAGTGTAAAATAACTGATGTTTCTTCTCAGTTACTGGTGCACTTGGAGCTCTGGGGAGCCGATATGGCAACAAAGCAATGAAGACTGGAAGTAGGTTTGATCTGCTTAATCTTCCATCAGCAGCATCATCTTATATCTCTTTAACTTCAGAGAAGTGATATTTATACGTTTACCTTTTTTTAATGTTTCAGTTGGACGGTATTCTGGGGCTCAGCTTGGTGCTGGTGAGCAAATCAAACCTGCAAAAACAATCTCTGGTGTTGACATTATAATGACATTATTTGGGATGTAGTAATGCACAGAAAGAGTCTGTTTAAAATCTGAATGAAGATTCAAAGAAAGTGAACTATATTCTTATCTTTATTGTGCCCACAGGAGGTTACAGGTCGCTTGGATTAGGGGGAAGAGCAGGTCTAAAGCAAGGTGGATATGGAAACCAGGGAGCCTATGGTACACCATCGATCATTTATTATTGTTTTCTCTTGGATTTGGTCAGTCTAGATCATTAAACCAATATCAGTTTATTGAAAATGTATGATTAATCTTTCCTGTGATTTTAGGTGCTAGTCTGGGCACAGGAATGGGTCTGGGGGCTGGACTTACAAATGGACTGGGACTGAGCCAGGCAGGAAAACGTGGTAAGACTTATATGAAAAGAAGGACTTCAAGTAGCAGGGGATACATTGTATAGAATTTGACAGTGAATAAAAATGTTTAATAGGTGTAGAATCATATTTGACCCTGAAAAGCAAAAATAAAATGTCACCAGAAGGATACGGGGTTCTTGCAACTTGTTAAAAAGTCGGCAAAAGTCTAAAATTAAAATGAAAAAAAAAAAAAAAAAAAGGAGCTGTTAAAATTTTGTATATTTGCCTAAAATTTGTTGCAGGTATTAAATTTGCAGGTGATGTTTTTGGTTGAAAATTATTTTTTTAAGTCACTGGCTCCAGTTTTAATGTCAGCATTGTCATCCTTTGTTATTACACATTTATTCATTCACATTATAGTTGTATAGCTTGTTTATAAAAGTCAGGACCTATAACACATTTTTATTTGTTGAGGTCTTTAAAAGGTCTTAAAAAATTATTTAAATTCTTGAAATGGTGAAAGAACGCTGAGGACATCCCTCAAGTTTAGTTATGTATTTAGACCTATGCATCTATATAGGCAGCTATGAGTGACTGCTGGTGGCATCCAGACCCACTGATCACATTTCTATAACATAAAACCTGATTTAAAAAAAAATCTCTTCTTAACATTCCTACACTCACACTTAAAAATGCTGAGTCACTGGTATTTAAATGTCTTTATTATATGTCAGATATATGGATTTCAAATAATGAGGTCAGCGTATGTGTAAGTAACCAGACCACTCTGAACGTCGGTTTCACACAGTTTTCTCACTCTTAATGCCTAATATGATTATCTCAGACATGTAGCTGTTAGCACTAAAGCCCCACTCTCCTGCTGTTTATGAGGGGCAGCCAATCAGAAGAATGCTGGCTTAAACGGCTCGTTTCAGCCAGTGGGTGAGCTGAGAGGCTGCATCAAGGCCCAGTATAAGATAAAGAAGGATTATTTTGAGCTGTGAATCATACAAAACTACTCCAGAGTCCAAGAATGAAAATATGCTGCTATAAATGAAAAGAATAGACACTATTTATACCTATTTTTCCTTAATGAGCCTGTTACTTTAAGTAAAGAGAGTCTTCTGCCAAAGTTCGAGCCACGAGGCGTTTTTTCTTCTTTTTTTTGCATGATGACATTAATAATGCAGCCTGTTTCTCTCTCTTTATCTAAAATGATTACTTCAAGTTTTTCCAGAAGTGCTAACGATATTAAGCCATGTTCTCAAGGGCTTTGAGCTTGCCAGTGTGCTCTGGTGCAAGATTGGAGTTATTTTTAGCTGCGTTCACACCTGGCAGCAGAAATCTTGGCAGCTTATATTGCATGCAGATCTTGGCACAATACCAAGAAGGCTTAGACGCAACCAGATTTATGAAAGGTTGAACTGCTACGACTCACGTCACATTTTTACATCTTTGATAAGAAGTATGTGTGAAGCCTTGCACAGTATCTTCCTACTTATGAATCTCTATCAGTTTTATTCAGAGCCAACAAGTATTCACTGCTATCAAATATTGCACAGCAAGTACCAGGATGAGTCTAGCAGACAGTTGGCTATCAGCTGCAGGGATCTTTGTAAATTAATATTAACTCTGTGTTTTTGTGACTTTCCAGCTTATGGTGCTGGCCTGGGCACATATCCAGGTAAATAATAATAATGTATTTCCTTGTGCTGTATGCATAAATGAAAGTAAATTCAGTGATTTACACTCACTGCTTGTTTGTTTGATAAATCTGTGCTAAGTGGGACCCTGACAACGTGTCAGTGAACATGATTTATCGGACAGATTGCATCTCAGCTAATGGATTATGTGTCCTTGTGGTATTGAGAGAAACCCAGGGCATTAGCGATATAACCCCAGTGCTTGATTTATTTAAATATGAGTTGGTCTCTTTGTGTCCTTGCCAGGATACGGAGCTTTAGGAGGCATTGGCTATCCTGCACGACCAGGTAAGCGAGGCCCCGTTCGTTTAGCTCTGAACTGAATGCTTTAGTCCTGTTGCTCTTGCCACAAACCCCATGCTAAGACTTGATGCAGAGGCGCGCATAAACATCAAGCTTATCAGGCTGATCAGAAAGATCAGAGGTTGTTTCTCACAAGCTGTCTTGCTAAGACATGCCCACATCTTTGATATAACCACTTTGCAGAAACTGTGTCTTTGCCAAATAGAAAAAAAAACCCCTCTCTGTAACACACTGGCCTGCGTTGCTGTTGGTCTCCCTTGTGAGTCATGTTTAGTAAAACCAGTGGCATCTGCTTTATGGGTTTTACCTGGGCATGTGTCCAAGGAGAAACTGAGTAAAATCTGTGGTATTTTTGTGCGTCGGTCTGTCTTCGTCTTTGTTGTCTTGTGATTCACCGATATTGATGTTGAGTTCATATTTTTATTTGTCTATCCGTGTTTCACCTGTGCTGCATGTTGCATGACTTCCTGGCTCTTTCACCCTCATCTACAACCTGTAAGTGAATGAGAGTGAACATACGCGTGACCGTTAAGGCAGGCGACTCGCATGCTAACGTGCCTCAGTCTCCTCTTGTCACATACCAAACTAAACTTCCCAATTTATCAATCTGTTCAAACAGCAATATTTTCCCTCTCTCCCTTCGGCGTGCCAGTGTCATAGCATGAAAGGTAGATACAGCCGTCGTGACGTCAACCACTGGTCACTGGAGTCTTGAAGCATCGAGCATTTTCACTGTAGCCGTCTTTGTATTTTGAAACTGGTCTTTGCGTAGACCGCGTTATTCAAAGGCTGCACTCCCTAAATTTGGACACAGCCCGTGTATCACGAGCAAAGCTCTGACTGAGCTCACCCCATTGGTTAATGACTTGTAGTTGACACATTGTTAGTCAGTGACTTTATGACTTTCCCTCCTTTTTGACTCTTAGAATAACCATAATTTACAAAATCAACCTCATGTTCTACTCAGTGATAGAGCAAAGGAGCCATTTTCCCATGCACCTTTTTACAGCCTTGAGCTTTTATGCAGCCAGAGGCATCTCCTCCTGCTGGCTACCTGCAAGAATACAAGTTTAAGACACTTCCACACTGGCTTCACTTTTCATACCCAGATGCTGCATTATTTTCTGCTATTTTTCCAATCAAAATTAAATATCAGAATTATAGTGCATGTCTGCAGTTTAAACAGCTATTATGAGTAAAACCTCACCGTGAGAATCAGAGATATTTTAGCCTCTTGGGAAATGTTTATTCACTTTTATAGCTTTTGCTGTGGACTGTAGGCGTCTGCTCTGCAGCACCCTCAGCTTTGATCATCAGTTTTCTGTCACACACAGACGCCGTGTGAGTCAGGGCATCCTTTTGTCTTGTGCTTTAACGCGGCTGTTTTTATGACATTTCAGAATTTGTGAAGGAAACAATGTGCTGTCATGTCATATTTTATGTGCCATTACTCTGAATGAATGAGCAGTGCTCTGCGTTTGCATCTGATGTGTCGCTTCTGTGGATGTTCCCATTTATATTAGAAACTTCAAAGTAAGGCTTGAATGAAAATACACAACAGTATCATTTTGCCACTGGCTACTACAGTGTGCTGCTGGACCTCAAAGAAACACTGTTGTCTCTGAGCCGAGAAGAAGTTGTGAATGCATGATGATATCTCTCTGCTAGGTGTGCCTGCAGAACATTTGGTTGGACCTGAGATGGCCAGTCAGGGCCAAGCTCTTCAAGATCTTAAACGAGAAAAGAGCAGAGGTCTAGACTTGTATGGAAAACAGGACAGAACGCACGGGCCTGAAATGCCTGACATGAGGAGCGGCAGTAAAACTGGTCCCACCGCACCTGAACCACATGCAGGAAGAGAGCTCAGAAGGCTCGATCCAACAGTTCAGCCATCAAGTCTTAGACACAGAGCAGCTCTTGGTGAACAGAGTCAAATTCTTGAGCTGGGTGCAGGTCAAGGAGAAAGTAGTCACCCTGCAATACCCAAAAGAAAGGTGGCACCAAGCCATGAAGCCACTCTGGGAGCTGGAGGTCTGAGAAGACAACTGCCTGTTGATAAAGACAACATCCAAAGTCTGGGCTCCTCATCTCAGATACACAGTAACCAAGACTACGACTCATCTAATCAACAAAATCAGAGAATGGAAAACTGTGGATCCCCTATTAATTTCTCTGATGTTCTGAAAATCAATCGCTTTGAGCTTTTAGGTTCAGAAAGTTCAGTGCCTCAGCCGCGTGTCGGTGAAGAAGGTAGACGTCTTGGTAGTTCACAAACACAAAGAGACAAAACCTCTCGACTACCTGTTCTAGAAGCTGAAGATTTAAGAGCACGTGTTCACTCTACTCCAGGGAATCAGAGAATAAGAGATTATATCTCTGCTGTGGACGACAGGCAGGGCATCAAAGGACTTGTGCCTAAAAACACAAACAGAATTAGAATCCGTGGGACTGTTATGGTACAACAACGTCGACACAGTGCTGCCAATCTTCAAGTACAAGGAGGAGGGCACTATGGACCAGTGATCCCAGGTGCTAGTGGAACCCAAAGTGTAGGCGTTGCCTCAAATAGAGCAGATGGTCAGGAAGCTCCAGCCTTTATTGGAGACGGTCAGAGTGCTAAACAGCTTTCCCAAACTGAACATGAGATCAAAAAGTCAAAAGCCCTCCGTATCCCGGGGCAGGCTGGGAGGAATGCCCAGACATCAAGTAAGAAAAATGCTTTTTCACCATCTAAATGTCTTTTTTTGATTCATATTTGTCTGTTTGCCATTTCTGTGCCCATTCTTTAGATTCAATCTTGAGATTTTTGAGAAATAAGTTCATATTTCTGAGATTGACATTGAGATTACTGCTTGTATGTTCTGTGGAAAGCTGTCTTAGCATTTTCCCCCCATATCTTTAAAAGCAGACTCTAGTTGGCCTTTGAGACTTTGGTCTCATGAATCTCATGAAGTGAAAATGCAACCAGGAACTACTGGAGCTATCTAATGATGTTGCGTGAAAGCAGTCATACTTGGCGAGAAAAACTTTTGCTCAAGTCACGCAAAAGTGGGATTTTCGTCAGATGGCACCAACTCGACCAACTTGTGAAAAGGTCTGCTCAGATTTAGTGTGGGAACAAACCGGGAAAAATAAATCAGACCGGATTATATATAACTTGTAATAATTACATATTTATATGATAAGTATGAGCTGCATGGCAGTGGAGTAATGACCATGAAATCTTGGAAAATCTTGAATCCTGGCTTCTGTCCCGGTTCGCTTTGGTGAAGGTTTGGGATTTTGGCCTTTTGGCTCGGATGTGCCTCGAGGTCCGCTTGAATGCCTTTGTGTGTTTTTTGTTTGTCGGCTTTAACCAGTTACAGGAAGGTCAACACACACGCATCGCACACCGCTTGAACCAAAATGCATGGCATCTTTTTCTATAAATAGTAAACAGCTGTTTGTCATCTTAGCAGCTTAATGCCAGTCCACTGATAAAACGGCCTGTAGTCACCAGTGATACTAAAAATAGTAAATCAGCACATTGCGGTGAAGGAAATTCAAGACTCAGTGATGAGAGCAAAAATATATATAAATTTACATATATATATAATTTGTGTTAGAGTTATGATTTGATTTTAGTCTCTAGATAACAAGAAGTCTCTCTGTGCAGTGTTCTCTAATTATAGTTATACACAGTTTATGACAGTTTAACACAACACAGAACTGAAACCGATGCGGCTTCATCCTGATTTGTTTTGTTCGTATGCTGACAGATTGTACAGATTGTACAGATTGTACAGTGGAGTCAGAAATTTGCATTGTTCTCTGTAGCAGGCTTCTGATCGTACTTCAGTGAGAGCTGGAAGGTGCTTTGAGTTGTTCTTTTAATTTTATGTCGTCTCCTTTCGTATCAAATTTAAGTCTGAAAGAATATATTTCACATTCTTCTTACTATGCCATTTCTTTTACTTTCCTTTTTAAACTTTAGCTGAAGAGCTAGTATATAATATCAGCCTTTTTTTTTAACCATATAGTTTCATATGTGGTTTGGGTAATAATATTGATGGACTCTTTATTAGTTGAGGGTTCAAGGTCGCAAAGCCTGAAATAATGGCACATGGCTGTGATTCTTTTCTGTAAAATTTGTAAAATTCCAATTTACCTTGACGTAGCGTGGCATTGCCCATATTTGATTAAGTTTAGTGTAGTTTTTACAGTCTTGATCACTCATTGAGCTGTCTGAATGAAGATTTTTTTTTAGCTCTTTTTTAAAATCTGTATTTCTGGTCTGTTTCTGAATGCCTCATATTTACATTGCATTGAATCCAGGAATGTATAACCTGTTTTGCTGGGAGCAAGAGTAAAACATAGCCCACAATACCTGTGTCTCATTCTGGGTATCTCTTGGCTAGAGAATGTGTTTTAAGTGGTCACTGTGGTTAATAGGACTCAGTTCAGAAAAGTTACACGCAGTGGAGAAGACCCCCAAAAAATATCAAATTGTAACAAAGATGTCAGCTGGTGGTACCGCTTGTATTGTATAAGAAAAAGAAAAGTGAAATACATTTAGCCCAAAATAAATGACCGTGGTGACTTTGCTGAGCTTCTGTTTACCTTCTCCTCAGGTTATATGGGTGGAGCGGGAAACTACCTGGGAGCAAGCCTGGGCCCTTTAGGTTATGGAGCAGGTAATGCTGGCCAATGACACATAACCCATGAAGACTAGCTGCCCTTTTTAGCAGATGGAGAGGTAGCTTTACAACTGTGGTAAAGATTTCCCATGTACTGCCAGCAGGTTTGGGACAGGGTGCGTATCTGGGTGGAGCAGCTGGAAAACTTGGAGGTAAGCATGTAAATTTTCCTTTTCTTTGTTTGGAGATAAGAAATTATTTTTTCATCTTCCATCTTTCTTCCTGTTCCTCTAAAATGAATTTTACATTTTAGCCGCTGCCGCACTCGGACAGGGTGGATATCCCCAAGGTGCTGCAGGAAAGTCCACAGGTGAGGCTGTAACAGATTTATTCTGTCTCTGCCTGCCTCGTTTCTCCTCCTCCTCTTCTCCGTTATTTCCATTTGATAGTACCTTTGGATCTCTATAGAACTGTATAGACACTATATGGACAAAGGTACCGGGCCACCTGCACATCACAACCACAGGAGCTGCTCGGCCATGGAAACACATGCCATGAAGCTCCGGGCACACAGTTTTTTGTGCTGATGTTAATGCCAGAGCAGGACTGGAGCTCTGCAACGCTATGTGGTCTGCCATTGTGTGGTTGGGTTTCAGTGGTTGACTTTCAGTGGTTGAGTTGCTGTGGTTCCTAAATGCTTCCACTTTCTCTGGGAAGTAAGAGATTTAATGGACTGACTTGTTACAACAGTGACAGAAGCACTCAAATTCAGGGAGCTCTTTCACCCATTCTGTCACAAATGTTTGTAAAGGCAGATCGCATAGCTAGGTACTCTATTTTACACACCTGTGACAATGAGCCTAAAAACATTTGATTTCAAAGGTACTGTGGTACTGTGGCTCAGTACCTTTGTCCATATAGTGTATCTGTAGGGAAGGGACAAGATTTTTGCTGCCGCAAGCTTTCTGTTTTCTGTTTACAGTCTGTTTGTAGACTAAATGCTTTTGGCCAATCACGTTTGAGCAGGCTTTGGGAGGTAAATAGTCCAAATACGGAGCAAAAGAGGGAAGGTATTTGCTGAAATGCAAGCTCGAAGCTATTGTCTTATAAAAACTCCTCAAAACTGGCTGTCATCTCCAGAGTCCAAGTCACCAGATTAGCCAAAAGGATTTCCAGACTGCCTTTGAATATACCCGTGTTTCTCTTTGTGTCCAGCCTTTGTGCTAAGCTATCTGGCTACTAGCTCTAGTTTAAATGTAGCTTAACTCATGGCCAAAAAAACAAACAAATATAAAAAAAATCTAATAAGTGTATTTATGGGTGTCTCCCACAGACCCCGGGATCCTGTGTGGATGTAGAAACTTGCCAGAAAAGACTTGAAGATACACTTCATAAGAAAATCAGAATTAATTTGCCTACTCGAATTTTGTTGTTAGGGATGTAAATGGAGATATGGCCTCAAAGCCAGACAGCAGAACAGACAACAGTACTTTGCCTTGTAAATCAATCATTTGCTTGGCAGTCGTGGGAGGAAGTGGGGGTGGGGTGGGGTTTGTGAGCTCCTCTTTACCTCACTTTCAAGGTCACACAGAAGCTTCTTAGGTAGGTTATTTTCCTTTCAGGTGAATAATTAATTGATAATAAATTAATAAGTGCTGTTAAGAAAACACAAACAAATAAAAAAAACAGCGTGTCAGCCACCTTTAAACTGTCCTCCTGTAAAATATTGATGAAGACTTAGATAATCTAAAACTATATATAGATTTAAATCTGTACATCGCAGTCATCCCATTAAGTAAACAGTGAATATGTGTTATTACAGGTTATGGTGATGGAGCAACAGGCTATCTTGGTGCCGTGGCAGGGAATGGATTGGGTAAGTGGCATCAAGTTAGAGAAGCATGCATCAAAGACTTTTTAAACTGAGGAAAACGTGAATTGTGTGGTTGCACTGGCAGAGGATCACTCTGCATCAAAGCCCTCGCTGACTCAGGTGTTGATATTCAGTTAAGTTGTTGGAGTTATTTTTGTGTGTTTCACTATAGGCCGAGATGCTTGTGCAAAAGCGTTGTCTAGTTTTATGAATGCATGATTACACTCTTGAATATTTCCTTTCTCTTTGTGCGCATAACTGCAATCTTTTAAATGTTTCAACATCTCTTAGCAGGTTACGGGAACGGTGATGGCTATGGAGCTGGTGAGTGAAGTCTAAAACTTAACGGAGCAAAATGGGGTCTAAACGTCACTCCAGCTCTCAACATGTACAACATAATTAGTGCTAATTAGAACTATGTTTCAGGGCTTGCTTACCCTGCAGAGTTAGCCGATGGTGCTGAGAAAAAAGCAGGGAGGAGTGAAGGTAACAATTCTGAGGCGTTATAACCTATACAAAAAAACCCACGAAAGGTGATGGCACTAACCTTTAGATGCTTAACCTGCGATCAACAGCTTGACAAATCACGCTGTCCATAAAAACTGCTTCCTCTGCTTAATGGTCAGTGTGATATTTTATCCACTGGGTGTAGCTGTTGTCTCTCATTTATAGAAGCTGACCAGTTTAATCTGGTGGTTTCTGTCCTCCTGCTCCCGTAGATGCTTATAAAACTATTATCCTGTGAATCAATCAGTGACTGAATAGTGTCTGGCCTACATGTTCATGTATGTCTTTTTTCCAGGTCTCAGTACTGGAGGCTATGCTGGACCAGTTCAGGGTGGATATGGTGAGACATTTAAAGAATCACTCTTACGCATAAACCAACGAAAGGAAACACAAGTGCTTGTTCACCTAATAAAAAGCACCTGAACTCCCACCAGAATATATCTGGTTACACATTTCAGCCAAATCTGTTTAAATATTCATATGAAATCAACAAACACATCGAGTGGAACATAAACGTTGCATTTACCAGCAGGGGTGACGTCTGCATGTGCTTTGTGAGATGTGTGAAATCTCAACTCAAAAGTCCTTCTCGTCCTATTTCAGGAGCTCTTGGGGCAGGCCTGGAACCAACTGGTGGCAAATATGGTGAGCGGGGCTGACAACACCTCGCCCTTCTGTCATGCTATTAGTCAGGCAACTGTCAGGGTGGCTTTCCACCCATGAGTCAGGCCTGAGGTGGTGGATAGTGCACAGCTTACTGATTACTCATGGAGGTTAAATGGTAAAGAGAGTGATATGATGATATCTGAGTCAGACTGACCATTTGATTTTTTTCCCTCCTCCTCCTGCAGGAGGAGGAGCTGCTCAGGTTCCTTATGGTAATGCTCCAGTGATTCCTGCTGGACTGGAAGGTAGGAGATGCATAAGTCTGGTATATTATTTGCAACCGTAATCAGTGTAAAATATTTGTATCGTGCAACATTGTACTTTATATCAAACTTTTATACATCATGACAAGCTTTACCATGCCGCTGATTGGCAGCTTTGCACTTTTTTTTTTTTTACATCAGTGCATCACATTAATTACACTAAGGGAAGTATACTGTATGTCACTTTCTTGCTGCAACAAACAATTTTTCATAGAGACCAGGGTTTTGTCTCCGAATGTTTCCGAACTTCATTTTGACTCATCTTTACCACTGTGGCCATCACCATGTGGGTTTTGGAACTAGAAATGATCGTGTTAGACAAGGGGGTGGTGTGCTAATTTCTTGGCTAATGCTGGCAAGCGGCCCCGACAGATCATATGAGTACACAGGCAGATATCTGTTAATTAGCACTAAATAACAGAGTAATAATAAATTAATCTTATATAGCGCTTTTCAAGGCACTCAAAGACACTTTACAATTTCGTGCACTATTCATTCACACCTCAATCATACTTGGTGGCAGTTAGCTACTAATGTAGCCACAGCTGTCCTGGGGCAGTCTGACGGAAGCGTGGCTGCCAATTCGTGCCTACGGCCCCTCCGACCACTTGGTCACACTTGGGCAATGTGGGTTAAGTGTCTTGCCCATGGACACAATGACGGCATGCGCTCAGACAGGGACTCGAACCAGCGACCCTCCGGTTGCAGGGTGAGCACCTATCCACTGCGCCACTGCCAGCAACTTTTCAAAAAGTCGAAAATTACCAAGACCACAGACGAGTACAATTAACCACTCTGTGAATCCATATTTTTTTTATAAGACGACTCTATTAAAAATGCTTCAACAAACCAATCACGTTAGCAGAGGTGAGGCTCAGCAGGCAGATGACAGCTACAGGCACCTTTAATGACATCCACTTGTCAGTCAAAGTGGTCACACCCCAAACTTCAGATTAATTTTGTAGGGTAAAGACCCTACAATATTAGAAAGAAACCCCAACAATCAAAATGACCCCCAATGAGGAAAATTACCCCTGGTACAGTTGTTATTATAACAGACGGTACTGCAGCAGTCGGCCTCTCTGACCATCTGATCACGGCCTTTTAACTGTTAAGCTCTCTTATTTTAAATGCACATGTGACCATCCTTTAGCGGTTGTAGCTCCTAAACTTCGGAAGAGCCTCCGTCATTTATCAGGGTGGTTGAATCCCTGATTTGTTTTAAATAACTGCTGTAAATAATGTATTTACAGGTTGGGGTTTCCTCTGGTAAAGGTTCACACAAATGCTTGCATGTTAACATATAATAAATCATGCTTCAGTGTGTGTATGTACATGCTGTGTGTTGGGATATGTTCATTTCTTTAATGCAAGCTTTTTATCCAAATTGAAGCTGCTATAAAAATCGTCACGAGGGCATAATCCAGCTGTAGAGATCAGAACTATTTTTCATACCTATAAACACGAATTTCGTGTTGTGAAGTTCTACATCTTTTACAAACTCCTGGCTCCGGACACAAGAAATGAACTGATTGTTTTATCAAAGTCGGGAGTGAATAAGCCTCTTTTCTAAACTGTTTGATCCATTAAAGAAGCTCTACTGCGTTTAAGCAGTTAAGCATTACTGGTTAACTGTGCTGCGAACTGGAAGCACGAGTTAAACTAACTGTGGTCATAGGAAATAACACAATGATCACATAAAGTGTCTTCGTATACGAAAACCACGCTTCTCCTTTTGGCCTTCTCCTCATTTTGCATGGACATTTTTCACTTCACTAGAAACTGAAAAGCAGTCATTTAGGTCAATGCTGAACAATACAGCAAAAACCAAATCAGCCTAACCCCAGCCTTGTTGTTGGTATTAAGTACACAAACTAACAAAGCAATAAGGTTTACAGTGATCTTGTTTTGTTGCATCCTGTATATTCACGTTCACATTATTCACATTTTTACAATTTTTTTCATCCCCCTCAGGTGATGGTGGCTATCCGTATGCTGCTCAGCAGCTCAATCTTGGTGCTGAAAGTGCCAAATCTGCAAGCAAATATGGTGAGAATGTGTGTGTGTTTGGGGGGGGGAGAAGCGTGAGAAACTGAAAAGATGCCGTTACTGTGTGGAACTCGCTGGTTTGGTGTTTGTTTGGTTTGGTTTATCTTTTTGGTTTTTCTTAGTTTTTTCAGCACCCCTGGGGTTAAAAGCCTCAAAGATACGAAAAATAAAGCTATCCAAAAGCATTGTGAGCACAGATAAGGCTGCAGGGCTGCGTGATTCTGCCTGTTACGACTCCTTATTGTCGCCTCTGTTTAAGTATCTACATGTTCTGTGCTGTTTCAGGTGCTGCTGCAGGATACGGAGCTCAGCAAGCAGGTGCAATTTAATGCACTCTCTCTCCCAAAGAAACACACACACATACACACACACAAAAATCGCATTGCATGACTTTTGTCATGTGATTACATCACGGGGGTGGCTGCATGATTGTAACAGTAATATGTACTTTTTCTATCTGTACTGCATGTACTCAATCAAAACATAGCACTGGAGTGTTTTTCAGACACACACGTCTCCTGTCCTGGTCTTAAAAGTGTAATTTCTGTTATGTGTGTGTGTGTTTTTAAGGTTTTGGTGTGCAGCTAGGGGCAGCTCAAGATGCTTTGGGTAAAAAAAAAAAAAATCTACAGACTTCCTCATTTCTGACCATCCTCGACTCATTTTTGTTGTTTCTAGTTACAATATTAGTCATGTCGTCTTGCACAATATTGCAGTAACAACTGATAGCACACAACACGTATGCTGTCGGTGTTACCCTGCTGCAAAATGTGTTGATAGCTAATCATGATGTGGTTTTGCATGAGTCTAAATTTTGGCATGCTTTACTTACAAACCGCGTATGTGCTAACATAGAAATTGCAGCCTTAGCAAAACAAACAACATGCAATTTTAAAAAGGAACCCTTTACTCACTATTGTTCTTTTTACTTATTCTGAACATGTTCTTTTACTTAAGTAGCTTGCACACTGAAAGTGCAGCTGCATGCATTATGGATTATTGTCCTCCTCAAGAATGGTATGTGGCCCGCATAGCGTGACAGCTAAGTCCTCTAACCCTAGTTAACCCCTTTGTGCCAGGTTTAACGAAGCTGTGACAGTTTTTTTTCCTAATGCAACTCTTTCCTTCTGAGTGAATTTGTAACTAAACTATGCTGATCGTTTAACAGGTGATCAGAACGGCAAATATGATGGTGTGAATGCCGCCCTGCGTAATGGATACAAAGGTGAGAATTTGTTCATGAAGGCCGGGTTAAATATTAAAGTTATTTCCTATCATATATATATACACTGTTACAATGTTGGATAGTCGTATTAAACATGGTCACATAGGTCAGTGTGTGCACACGTAATCGCTGTGAGTCAAAAGCTCAGGTTTCACACTGGTTTGTAAAAACTGCTCTTTGACTTGAATGTGTCAAAAAGAGCGGATATTCTTAATATAGTCATCTCAGGCATGTGACGCAGACTTCTGCTGATCAAATGTTCTGTTTAGGAGGGGCTGCCGGTAACATTCTCGTGAACCAGCGCGTTCTCTGTGCTACAATGCCCTTTGGCAGCTGATAACTTCCCCTTTTTTCACCTCCTTTTGGGCTTTTGTTTTGCCTTTTATTTTCTCTTGGAGCCATATTTTATTTTCTCCCACCTTGTAGTTTCGCTTTCACACACTGGTGAAGTTGACCCACTAAATAGTACTTTAGTGGGTCAACTAAGTGAAAACAACTTGGGTAGGTTTAGAAAGAGAGGATGGTCTGGGTACATCGTACCTCTTCACAAAAAAACCTGCTATTGAACAAGGATGAATTGGCAGACCTGTCTCACTAATGCCACACCAGTGACTAACTGACAACTCAGGGATGAGAACGGGCTCTACCTGTGAGCACAGCAGTCCTGTCCACCTGCTGTGCACATCTCCTGTTTGCCGATTAGAATAAATTTAAATGGAGGGTGGCTTTTAAGGTGGAGGAGCTGAAACTGGATCTTCAGCTGTGTTTTTTTCTAACAGATTAATTAAATTAATTTAATTAATTAATTAATTAATTAATAGACAATAGATTATTAACCCTGAGGCAATAATTATGTAGTGTGGAATGAGTATCTTGAAGGTTGTTGTCAGTGCAAGTTATTGTAGTGTGTGTGTGTGTGTGTATGTGTGTGTGTGGGGTGCTGTTCCTGTCTGTTTATGCAGGACTGTATTAGTCTGTGTCTTATGCCTGATGGCAACAGTTCAGATAGATGGTGACCAGGGTGCAAAGTGTCTGAAGTGAAGCTGCTGGCCTTCTTCCTCAGACGGTTGGTGTAGATCCAACTCTACTACACGCCGTGCAGTCTTCATCAAATGGTGCAGGTCCTTTAGCTTGGCAGCTGTGCAGCCTCTGTACCACACCGTGATGCTGTTTGTGATGATTCTCTCAGTGGTGGTCCTGTAGAAGGTCAGCAGCAGTTTCTGGGGGAGCTGTGCTTGCTTCAACTTCCTTAGGAAGAACTGTCTTTGTCTCGCTTTTTTGACCAGGTTTGAGGTGCTGAAGGTTCATGTCAGATGGCTGAACAAGGTGAGTCCAAGGAACTTTAGTTTCCCCACACTCTGGACTGTGGTTTGCCCAATAAGCGAGCTGGTGTTTATCCAGGTCGGGCGGTGAACCAGTTTTACAAAGTGCTTCATAACTATTGGTGTTAGTGCTGCTGGCCGATAGTCATTCAGACAATTCACAGGTGTTGTTTTGGGTAATGAGATGATGATGGATGATTTCAGGCATGATGGGATAGCAGACTCTTGCAGTGAGAGGTTGAACACTTTGGTAAACCTCTGCCAGCTGGTCCGCACATGCCTTCAGCTCAAGACCTGGCTCTCCATCTGTGCCTGCTGCTTTGTTTGCATTCACCTTCTACAGTGAAGCCCTCATCTGACTGATGTTGACTCTCCAGTGAGTGGGTAGTGAGATGGAGCAACCTCCCCTCCCCACACCGCTGTCAAAGTGGGGGGAAAAAAACAGGTTTAGGGCATCAGACAGGTTTGTGTAATTGGATGCTGACTGAAGTGCAGTTTTATAGTCGATACCGCTACACATTTTGCGATGGTTGTTATTAAATTGCTCTTCTTTGTGTCTGCGCTTTGCCTCCCTGATGCCTCTTTCCAGCTCCTGCCGTGCTGCATTGTAGGCTTGCTGGTCCCCAGATTTCAAAGCCGCATCACACTCTTTTAATAGTGCCCTTATTTTGCTGTCTCACTTTCAAACATGCACTGCAGCTTTGAACTTTACTAGGATTTCCCCGACAAAGGCGCACGGGAGAACGCACACGTTTGATGCAGTCACAAACAAACATCAGCTGGTCTTGAACCTGCCGTTCCCTGATATAAAGTCTGTGTGCTGTCCTGTTGCGCTCATGTACCACAGTGGATATTCTGGTGTATTTACCACCACTGAGTGCGCCACCTCCTGCGAGCTCTACCCAAACCGCTAAACTACCACATGAGAAGCGTGCATATGTCTGAAGTGTATTGTTTCCTGCCGTGCCCTGCATGTGAAAAAAAATATTCGGACCTAATTCTCCTGAAATGGTCCAAAGTTCATGGGTGAAAACTTCAGCTTGTTAGACAGTTAGACAACCCTGAAGGGCTGCACCGAGGCCAAGCACGATACATAAGGATTATTTTGAACTGTGACTCATGCAAAGCTGGTCTAATAGAGTCCAAGAATGGGGAATGAGCTGACTGAATGACTTAACAGACTTATTTGTTTTGTAGCTTACACTTGTTGTGATAGTTGTCATTAATGAATCTCCTCCTGATTAATCATCTTTGTGTTTCTCCCCTTTCCTCTGTGTCTGTCTTTAACCAGGTTAATTCTAACGACCTGGACCCCTTCAAGTGGATCATTACCACACAGTGTTCAGTGTAATGAGTTTGCAGAGCTTTTCTGTGTGTTTTTGCTCTATTTTTTTCTGTTGTGATGTCTGTATGTCTTCTCGTCTACCTTGTCTTTCTCTGTGAATGGACATTTGTAAACCGTGTCTGTTTGTCTCGTTCTTCTGAAACCTGCAGTACCCACAAGTTTATTTCTGTTGGCGATTGATGAACATAAAAAGATGTGAAATGCAAAAAAAAAAAAAAAAAAATTGTCTCTTGGTTTTAAAATAATGATTAAAATGATGAGTTTTGCTGTTTTGATCTAATAAATTATATTACCAAATGCTAAATAGAAGCTTCTGAGTCAAAAGTCTGAGTCAATCTCACGTTCTCTTTAATAGACACAATGAAACCTCATCCGCACACAGGAAGTTTTACCACTTCCTTTTTCGTGTCAGGCAACTGCATTTCTACCACGTTTATTCTGAGAACAAATAACACGTACTGGTGCATTGTGTACATGTTTGAACTGACACAGTAAACTGCTGCAACGTGAGTGCACTGACATATTCTGCAAGCATGTTCTTTCTGAATACGCAGAGGAAAACGTATATCATCAGATTAGAAGTAAAGCAGCATTAGCAGAAACTGTTGCAAACATGGCTCCATGCTTTATTTATATATAACTGGCTGCGGAAGAAAGAAATACATACATGATCAAACAACAAGCGTATCTTGCCTATCCATGAATTTATTCATATTTATCAAATATATTATATTTTATATATTATAAATCTCAAACTATTTTTCTGACATCCAGCATAAAGAAATTGCAGAAATTGCACAGTTGATTTAATATACAGAGATACGAGTGAGAGACAGGATATAGTTTTGAAATTTTGCCAGATGATAAAAAAGAACGACTCCATCGTGTCTATTCAAAGCCAGTCCTCTTCTGTTAGGGTTTTCATGCATATCCTTCCATCACCTCTTCCTCCTGAAAAACAAAGAAATAAATAAACAAATGAATCACATAACCCCCGCGGCCCAGGTAAAAATATTCTTTTCGTTTAAGCCTCAGTAAAGACGTACATGCTTGTTATTTCTTGTCATACTTGAAACTCCTGGCAGTAACACTCTTGCTTTTCCATGAGCTCGATTTGTCCACAAACACACCCATCTTTGACAGGATGGCATTTGGAATGGGACGGGCATGACGGGACACGTACAGCTTCTTCAGGCTTGAATTCATGGGACTGGGTTTATAGTCCGTGCATGAATTTCCGCCCAGACTCGGAGCACATTTCACTTCGCTTTTGTAGAACAGCCGGCCATGCTGCAGAGCACAGAGCTCCTCTTTGACTCCAGCAGTCAAAACCGCCTCGCATGCTCCCAACAGGTCGTCATCCCACTTGCTGTCCTCATCCCAAACTTCAAATCTCACTTTGTCATTTGATGACAGATCCTGCGTGCCCAGGTCGATGGTCATGGCCCAGTGTGGGTTGTTGTCGTTATAAATGACAGGAGTACGTTGAAAGTTCGTTCCACCAAAGGACACCTTCACGTATCCATCTGTAGCTGTGGTGTGGTCCCCCCACAGATCAGTGGCCCGCTGTACTGTTATAATGACCCGTGCCATGCCTTTACGGGATGGGCAGCAGTCTTGGTTCACAGCGGGGTCATTGTGGCACTGGCAGACGCAGGAATCCCTCGGGTCGCTCTTAATGCCAACCCTACAGTGGTCACTGCAGTTTCTCCACAGGCCTTTCTCCAGGATGTAATGGCTAATGGCAGAGCGCAGGTTTTTTCGCACTTTGGCTGTGGTAGGTAGTAACTCATGGAGGGAATTCAAGGAATATGATACGATGTCTGGATTTTTTGGAAGTGTTTCCAGCCATTCCTTGTAGGCTGCTGGATTTTTCTCAGCCGAAAAGAGAAGGTCTGGCTCCGTGGTGTGCCCACCTTTTATGTCTGTGAACCTGTAAAAGAGAGCAATATTTCAAACAGATGTGCCAGATCCGCTTCACTGGGGCTCTAAATTTTAGCGTCAGTAGTGAAAGGGTGAAAACAGACGTGACAAAATACATGAGACAGCCATAACAGCCAGACAGCTCAGGCATTCATGCGGTCCAAAGTAGCCTTTCCAAGCAGGACAATGCAACGTCACAACATCAACATTAGGTAGTTTTAACGTTGTTAATGTTGTGGCCGATCAACATATAATAAAATGTTTCATACCTGTCAGTGAAGAGGCTGGAGAAAGAGTTCTTATTTTCCAACTTTTGTGAATCTTTCTTGCAGTGTTTCATTTCGGTTTTTATTGTGGCTTTAATGCTCGCTGATGCCTCTGCTTCCAGACACATCTCCACTTCCTCCGTGCTGAGTCCCTGCAGGCTGGCCTGACATTGCTTGATGCTGGTCACAGAGTTAATGCTGCCGCCGAGCTTTACCTAGGATGATATATTAAGCCCATTTTTAAAAAAAAAGTACTCATAATGGTGCCAATTTTTGTTGATTAAAAACTGTCATTAACTATTTTCCCTTACCTTTGTGATGTAATGGGTGCCGAAGTCGTCAATCAGTTTGTAAAATCGTTGCTTGTATTCTGGGGCGTACACTTTGGGGAGCTGTTTCACTGCGTTGCGAAATTCTTTGTGCAGCTTTGGAGTATTTGACACTCGGTAGCTGCAAAAAAAGACAAGTAGTATAGCGTCGGAGTATAAAACAAGTGTGTATTACTATCACACTTCTTTCACAAAGAGTAGCGTGCCTTACCTGTAGTACTCACACAACACGCTCTGGCTTGAGAAGCTGAATTTGTCACTCTTTGTTTTCTCCATGGAGTACTCTGCCACTTTAGAATTGGTAGCAGCCAACATAACAGAGACACTTTTGCCTTTTACTTCAACTTCCAGATCAGACTTCCAGTTGTTTTCCACAGAAGAAGCACTGGAACTGACAAGAGACTCGCTGGATTTGTGAAGCTTAGTGGAAACCCTCGCGCTGCAGGACTGCTTTGCCCTCCAGTCCACCACCAACAGGGGCAGCTTTTGCATTTTGTTCTCAAGATAAGGGTTGCTACACAGCATGCATGTTTTATCTTTGCGTTTCCACAGATTCATGTCGAGCACAAAGGCGCCCTTACGTTCCATTTTGGTGATGTCGAAGCCTTCCCCGGCCAAATTGACTCCCGGAGCAAACTCTGCATCTATGCACTGTTTCGGTGTCCCTACTGTGCACGACTGATCCGTAGAGTGAAGGAGGGACAGCATGAGGCCAGCGCAGATCCACATGTTCACCGGAAACATGTTGCTGCTGAAGTGGAAGCTAAAAACAAGAAAGATTTTCACTTGAATTAACATATGCAGGCAGATCAGTCAATCCAAGGCGTCAGCTTTGAGTCTAAAGATCCTGATATGCAAATCTCCCTCCTATAAATGGACATCCCCAATATTTTAGTCATGGTAAACATTTCTTTAGTCAGCTGTAATAATGTGCCATCCCTCTTTAAAGGTGCAATCATGAATCCATCCAATCTCTCAAGTCTTTTTTTAAAGTATGTAAAAGTTATATATTTATAGCTTATGTCATTTATAGACTACAGCAGCATTTTAAATAACTTCCAGTCTGGTTTGTGCCCCTAAAAAAAGCATATTTGGTGGCTCTAGATGAGATAATCGTATTTTAATCTCGTCAGATGTGTCTGGTCTGCAGAACCCTGTGGTTTTAAATCTTTTACCATCAAAGTAGATCAGTTTCAGTTCTGATTGCTAATCTTTTATCTGCCTTTGAAGTTTTTTGTGGTGTACTTCAAAAATTCACCTAAGGAACAATTTTCTTTATTTCAATAAAATGTAACTTGAGTTTATTTTTAGAAAGCATGTACGGTTGGTACATTTATAATACCACGAGGTTAGCTGTGGCTTTTATTTATTTATTTTTTTTGTGACATAAAACGCTCGATGTAAGATTTACTTTTGATTTTAAAGAGAGAACTGGGCGATGCGTCTGTCAAATCACTAAAATCTTTCTCTCGCTAAAAGCGAATAAAGTAATCCTCATTCTATTATTCAGCCTCTCAGCTTTTATGAGTAGTTTAACCAACATTGTTGCCGTTCTCAGATGTTTCTCCACAAATGACAAGGCGTCACTCTACAATTAGCTGGCTCTTCCTTTTTTCTTGTAAGGTGCCTGAGGTTCGTTAAGAAGCAAATCTGATTTGATTATTTTGCATAGGTATGTTCCACCAAATACTCCTGCATATGCAGTACTGTCTAAAAAGCCACCACTCATTTATTGATATTTTGTTTCCAAGGAGAAAAATAGTTCCTTAGGCTTCCTGAAGGTCTTTCTTTGGACACTGGCTGCTTTTTCACTCACTTTTAGTGCAGTCCTTGAGTTTCATGTCTGTTTGGAGTGTTTCCTGGTCTGCTTCTTTATATTTATAATCCTTAGTTTTGGGCTCTTATCTTGTTCTGTTTTTGGCTTCGGTTTATAATATATTTTTAGTCTTCGTCTCTGTGTTTGGGCTCTTTTCCGTTTTGTGTTAGTTAGCTGGCATGTTTCAGTGTTTAGCCCTTTATTCGCGGTATCTTGTTTAGGTTTCGCTTTGTGTTTAGTATTTATATTCTCAGGCCCTCTGAGTTTTACTTATCTGGGTTCTGCTCTTGGTTATAGAGTCATAGTGTGTATATATATATAAATATATATATATATATATACACACATAGTGTGTAAGAACAAGATAAAAATACAACAGAAAAGCAGCATTCACACAGCAAGTATAATTTGTAGCAAGTATAACAAAAGTATTTTTATGGCTTATGTTGCGTTTACCTCCCCCTGCCTCATTGTCTATAGTTTTCCAGCCGTGCGTCCCACCTGTTACCTCTCCCCTCGTTATCCCGTGAGTGTCTATATTGTCTCTGTCTCCGCTGTTATTTGTTGGGTCGTCGCTCATATCGTGTGCAACTTTCTTCCATGTTTTCCCCCTTTGATTCACAGTTTTGTGTTCCTGGCTGCTGTCCTGCCTAATTTTTGTATTTTGTATGTGTTGGAGGAAGCTTCAGCATTAATGCTGCTTTTTGAGTTTGCACCTGAGTTTGTCTCCTGAGTCCTGCATTTGGGTCGAGCAAAGACGTGAGACCTGCATCTGGCCCTTCAGCTGAACAATCTGCTGTTTGCCGAAGGCACAAGACTTTTGCACAGCGCAGAAGTCAAAATGCACAGGTGCTCAAACGTTTCCCATTGCAGCTCTCCCGCACTGTGGCATACTCCTTTCTGTTTGGTCTTTTTTGTTGCATTGCTTTATTGTTGCAATTTTTCCTATTACAAAACCATTGAAGTCTACGTGTCTTCCATGTTCTGTATTTGCACTGGACTTCAGTTAGAGCAAAACAGCTCACTGAACATTTAAACATTCTGCTTTCACAGATGCAATATGACTAAACTCTACCACACAACTGCCTCTGCTCAACATATGAAAACCCCCCACACGCGGTCGCATGTATTCAGTGAAGAGAAAGAATATATATCGATGTAAGGACATCGGCAAAGACTCACCTTCAGCTTGACGGTTCACGGTGCAACTATGAAACTGACAGCAGTCAGCATGGATATCAGTGCTTACTGTTTTTAAGTCACAAAAGCGGGGGGTGGGGGTGGGGGGATATGAGGTGACAGTGGTCTTTAAGAGAGCAGAGAGGAAAGAAATGGTGGTTTGATAGTTGCAACTGAGTTCAGCACACCCCGGACAAGTGGGAGGAAGCAATGGTCTATTGACAAAGTCACACACATAGTGACAACATAAAAGACTGGCTTTCCAGTCAGTTAGGAACCAGACGCCACAAACCTATCATTTCTCTGAAGTGGTGTGGTGTGGGGGGGTTCCTGAGAACTGGAGACTGTCACAAACCGGTGATTCGTTTCTTAACTTTGTAAAAGTAATGTGGAAGGAAATCACGAACATTCACAGCATGAGAATGTTTGAGCAGCAAATAGTGAGAAAGAAAAAGAAAGTAATCGATAGAAAAACAAAATGTGGCCTCATAAACATCAGAATAAGAGTATTTTTATGATGAGAGCATGCTTTATTTTTAAATGATAAAGAAAAGTAAATGTAAGTTGCATAAATTCATAGAGAACACGCCACAAAAATTACAGTGTAACAAGAACATAATGCGTAAGGCATGGACTGGTTAAAATGTACGTATATCAGCACTGGGATATATATATATACGTAAAGAAATGCAAATAGGAAAACAACCATTATTGTTCCCTCACAAAGCTTGTTAAAATAATGCAGACGGAGGGCTGTGAGCAAAAGCAAATCTGAATGAAACTTGGATTTCAACCAGTGTTTCACTATGATCAGCCGGATTACATTCATGTATTCTTTCTTAGATATTTAATATGGGACGGGAGTTGTTGATGATGAATTTTGCTTAAACTAAAGCTTCA
>JAVDPK010002494.1:132808-145418 GCA_034780415.1 Cichlasoma orientale | reverse complement strand
AGTATGACTGGCCAAGATGAAGGTCTTTATCAGTAGGAAACGCTGTAAAACAGATGAAGTCCAAAATTTATGCCCTTTTTCACTTTCTGCAAAGCTGTCCATTGGGCCGGATTAGAGTCTTTACTGGGCCGAGTCTGGCCCCCGGGCCTTATGTTTGACACCCCTGGTCTAGGATGTGGGGTGATAGAAATAAGGGCCGGCGCCCTGGATGTTTCTGGTACTTTACTGGCAGCAACTTCAAAAAATGCATTTTGGGTAAATTTCCATGTCATATCGCCATGTGTGATGGGTGACTGCTCAAAACAAGTGACAGCATGTGAAATCTTCTTACCTGTATTTTGGCACCAGGTTCGTCTTTCACCCCGAGTCCACCTGCATCAAGATACATTTCTAATATAATAACGATCGCCATGAGTCAAGGTTGAGATTGTGTCTGCTCAGGGAATTAAAGCTGTGTTAATGTCTGCTGAATGTTACACGATTAAAAGTAAAATTTTGCAAAATAAGCTCATTCTGAGAAGGTCAGGTGGGAGCTTATTTTTTTTCCAGATTTGACTGATTTCGGCCGATATCTACCTGCTATTTCACTACCATTGAAGACAGCTGCCAGTCCTCCCAGGAGTGGAAGTCCCAGAAAGTTCACACCACCAGGAGCTACATCTCAGACCCTACAGGCCTGTTAAATGTTAAAGTTCATGGCAGAACAAGTGTGGCTCGTTTGGAAGGCTGACAGGAGAAAGACTCTCCTTTCACAAAAGAACGTGGCAGCGTGGCTCAATGCATCTGAACAAACCACAGGACTTCTTTCACGATGTCTTCAGGACAAACAAGACCAAACATCCCCCCGACACTCATCTCCACCCGCTCCATCCTGTCTGCACTCCCTTCTTCACCTCTCTTGTGGACTGTCTTTGGATGGTTGGCCTCAGGTATTTAAACTCATCTGCCTTCACTGTCTCTGCTCCTCGCCTTCCTCTCATTCGCGCATGTATTCTGTCTCGCTTCTACTGACTTTAATTCCTCTTCTCCCCAGACCATACCTCCACCTCTCTCTTCTGCACTTCACAGTGTTGTCTGCAAACATTATGGTCCACAGAGACTCCTGCCTGACCTCATCTGTCAACCTGCCCATCAACACTGCAAACCAGGAGGGGCTCACAGCTGTTCCCTGATTTTTCCTCATGTGGTACCCGATCACATGCTTTCTCTAGATCCACCAGGACACAGTGAAGCTCCTTCTGACCTTCCCTGGATTTCCCCATCAACACTCTCAAAGCAAACATCACATCTGCATCTTTCTCAGCACGAAGCCATCCTGCTGCTCACTGATCATCACCTCTCTTCTTAATCTAGCTTCAACAACTCTTTCCCATAACTTCATGTTATTGCTGGTCAACTTTATCCCTCTGTAGTTACTACAGCTCCGCACATCACCCTTGTTCTTGAAAATCAGTCCAAAGACATGCAGTTACTGGGGTTAGGTTAATTGGTGATTCTAAAACTGCCCACAGGTGTGAATATGAGTGTGAATGGTTGTCTGTGTCTCTGTGTTAGCCCTGCGACAGGCTGGCGACCTGTACAGGGTGTACCCCGCCTCTCGCCCTATGACAGCTGGGATAGGCTCCAGCCCCCCGCGACCCTGAACAGGATAAGTGGAAGAGAATGGATGGATGGATAGATTCCTGATGGCAGCGTCTTTTTTTGGGGGGGGGTTGGTTTTCATATAATATTTGTCCTCCTTTATGCCAGGAAAGCAAATATACAGTCTTAAATAGTAACTTAAAGTCCTTCAGCTCAAAAACTGATGTAACAGTAACCAGGTGAATACTGAGCAGCGTTGGCCTGCATCGTCTTGCCATTGCTGGCAAATGTGGATTGAACTCTGCACTGCTAAACATTTTTTTTTATCTCGATTTAATCCTACAAACCTTCTCACTGTGGTTCTCTTTGGTTTCTGCAGCTTGTTGCAGCTTGTTGCAGATGGCTCATTTCACAGGCGACACCTCCTACTTCCACGTTCGTTTGAAACTCTCACTTCCTCCCTGTCATTTGTCGTGTACTTTAACCTACAGTCTCCTCTTGAGTCCTCATTCTGGTGGCAGGGCGTTTGGTGCACTGCCAAAAACTCCTTGAGCTGAATCGCCCCCACACGACTCTCCCAGGTAGGCCTGCATCATCTGTCTGCATCTCAACATCTCGAAGATATCGTCTTACCTATAATCAGTGCATTGGTTACAAAGAGGGAAATAGGTGAAGATAACCGTATGTCATTGATTTACATGAGACATTTTTCTTTCTCATCATCCACATGGCCTGAGTTACTTCTGTTTCAAGGCATTGAATTGTTTCCTACTTTGTACTGGTCAGTGTTTTCCATCACAACACAGAGAGATAGCGGTAGAGATTACTGACATGCATTTAGAGTCCTGATAAAATTACGGCTCACTCTGTAAAGGATTATTAAATTAGGTGCAGAGAAGCCTGAGAGGTCTTGTGATGCACATGCAGCAAAACTGTTATAGGCTACCGAGTCTGAGCTTAGGCGCGGCTGCAGATTTCAGGAAGTAAACTCTACAAATGGAGGTAAAGATGGACATATGTAATGTTTTCCGTTAATTTCCATTAGTGCTGCTACGTGATGCAAAGTTTGTAGATTTTGCAGCTGCTTTTGACTGAACTTCTGGTCTCGTTGTGCATCCAGACGTTTGCATTTAATGTATGTGTTTCAGCTTCATTCATCAAATATGTCATTTAAAGCATGCCTACATGTGGGGAATGAAATAATAGCATGACTGTATGAACTGAGAGGTTCGTGGCTTTTGTTACTCTCTTTGAAGGATGTGGTGTAACTGCCGCTCAGGCAGCTTGTGTGTCCTTCTTTAAGGACACTGTATGTGCAGCTGTGATGATAAAAGCATATTTTTGTGTCATCTTTGCGCTGTTGTTTTGCGCGTTTGTCCTCAGAATGCGCGTTAATATTTGTGCATTTCGGAGAAACACATTAAAAAAGAGAAGGAGATGTGCTTCCAGAACACCGGTCACAGAGGAAGCAGTTGTGAAAGCTTTTGCTTCTTCCTTTTTTAGCTTTCCTCTGTCGAGTCTTTCAACGGTTTCATCAGCTTTGTGTCTGTCAGATTATTTCCGCATGAAATTGAAACGCACAAACACACAATGTGCATTTGAATGATGACTTTTAAAATAAATCTCTCTCAACTATTACAGCCTGTTTCAGGCTTCACTCCAGGCTTCTTGCACGCATTAATATTTTCCCTCTTTTGCACCCTTTTTCACCCTTTCTCAGTTCACCATGTCCAGGAAGGTTGTGAGGACCAGTAAGTTCCGTCACGTCTTTGGCCAGGCTGTGAAAGCTGACCAATGCTATGATGACATCAGAATCTCCCAGATGACCTGGGACAGCAATTTTTGCTCTGTTAACCCCAAGTTTGTGGCCATGATTGTGGACGCCAGCGGTGGGGGGGCCTTCATGGTGCTTCCGCTGAGCAAGGTGGGTCCCAGGAATCACCAGGAAACAAAAAAACCAAACGCACCCACCACTTGACGCGATGCCCTTCTGTGTACTTAATGCTATGTTTGGGTGTGTTGACCGTGTCAGACAGAGGTTAGGGCTTCATTTTTTATTTTCTTTTTAGCACCGTACTTGCCCTTTAAAATTTGAACGCTGCCACTCGCCATCACACATTCAGCTAAATAAGGAAGTTTGATGCCGTCTTTGAGTCTGTCTACACGTCACTTGCTCCGCTGTTGAGAAGTTTTCACCATATTAGGAGTTTGTTGTGAGCTCAGTGTAGGAGGACAGGATGTGGCCTCAACCCAGTTATTGTGCAGTCAGTTATCGAGGGTGTTTGGTGGCTTGCGACTCCTTTATTGCATTTATGGGCCCGAAAAAGTGCAAGCTAATGTGCCGAGTTAATGGTCGGCTGAATTTGTCAGAACCCGTGAACTCAGTGAGGTGTCTGTCCGGATCACCTTTTTGTTTCCTCGGGCTGATGAAGTTCTTTCTGTGCAGGCACTGAAAATGCTTACAGTGACGTTAGATATGAAGTATTTCTCTATGTTATTGAGGTGTTTGGGCCGCACTGCAGGAAGATGTTTAATCATTTTTTTGCTCAGCTTTATCAGACTTACAGCAAACAAAGTCACTACTGCTTTCTGCTGCAGGTAACTATAGGAAGCCCATTGTCTCTGAGCAGAAGCTCGTCTGTTTCCATCTTCTGCAGCTAATTATATCATTATAAATCACTGAGAAAGTGACAAGAACGTGACCCTTGTTTGGCCTTATTTCACCCACCAATTACATCGTCCCAGTTTATGATGTTCAAGATTTTAAACAATTTTTAAATTTACCTTTGTGAAGCCTGTGGAAGCCGCATTATTCATGGTCTTGTCTCTCATCTAGCATGCGATTCCCGAAGGACAAAAATAAGTGGAGGGACCACTGGGCATAAAATTGCAGAGCTGCGCTGTAGTGGAAAAATCTCATCCTGTTTTGAGAGTGGTGCTGGCATGGCTGTGTCATCTTGCCTTAGGGCCCAGTGATTTGTTCAGGTTTTTACCAGAATTAATGCAGCTAAATGGAGCTAAATGTGATTGGCATATCATACAAAAAAAAAAAAAAAAAAATGCATGTTTAGATTTATTTTATTTTTTTTATTTGATGAGGAATTGTCATTTTGCCCAGACTGCTTCATGACTGGGTTTCATCTTCCTGGCCCTAATCGCCTCTCTAACCCACTTACTGGAAATCAGGAGTAATTGAAGGCAAAGCTGTGTAATTCATGTCAGCTGATGAATTTCTCCTCGTCTAGTTTTGTCTTTCTTTTCTTGCAGTTTCTGTTTCTTCTTGAGTTTTTGTAGCTGCAGTGTTTCTGTACTGCATGGATGAGTTGTAGTCATTATCCTCCTTGATGCTTGCCTCTGCAGACGGGACGTATCGACATGTCCTACCCTACTGTATGCGGCCACACAGGTCCCGTCCTGGACATCGAGTTCTGTCCTCATAACGACAACATCATTGCCAGTGGCTCTGAGGACTGCAGTGTCATGGTAAGGCAATTCAGGCCTTTAAACTTTCACTAAGGTTTGAAATTTCAAAAACTGGATGTTTAAAAGTCTTTGTTGGTGAACAGATTTGGGAGATCCCGGACGGCGGGCTCACCGCACCGCTCACAGATCCCGTTGTCAAGCTGGAAGGTCACTCCAAACGTGTCGGCATCTTGAGCTGGCACCCCACTGCCCATAATGTGCTACTGAGTGCAGGTATTACTCACTGAAAACTGCTGCTAAAGACACACAATTGTATCATGTGTGTTGAGGAAGTGCATCGTATCACACGTTTTGTTGAATGAGACTCACACCTTTGTTGAACAGGAAGTTCTCGCAGCCTCCGCCCTCCCTCCTCGCTCTGAACGCTGCTCAGCAGCATCGTGGCGTTTCCGCTCGCAGTATTACGTGGACTCTTTGAACCCTCGGTCTGTCAGACACTGAAGTCACACTTTATTAATCTTTCAATTTAATTCCAGACTCAGTGATCCAGATTAGAAAAAAAACCAAAACAAGTCACACAAAGTAAAGAAGCTGGGATTGGCGGTGGTACTAAATCGCAGTGATTTCATTTTCAGAGGTTAACACATTTCTGCAACTTCTGCTGAACCGCTCGGGTATCTTCAGAAGTAACCCCACTACTCATTTTGATGTCTCAGTTTGCCCAGCAGGGGGCAGCATACAGTGTACGGTAGACATCTTTACACAATCGGCACAGGGTGTTAGAAGGTTTGCTTGTGCACACATCGTCCTCATCATCTGTAATTTGAACTGCAATAAGACGGTTTCACTTTCTTGCAGACAGTGACATTTTTGTCAGATGCTTCAAAATCTGAAAATTGTAGACATTTGTTCTCTTTTTAAATCCACAAATCATGACACTGCACTTTTTAAAAGTGTAATAAAACTGTGAACAAGGCTGTGCACGGAGGTGAAGAGAGAAAGAAAACAAAAGTAGGAAAAACAGACTGGGGGAAAAAAATGCTGCAGTTGCATGTGTTATCATGCATATTTACTGGGTGTCCTTATATGCTTTTTTACTGTTTATCATATATGTGTGGAGACGTTTGTCTTTGCACAAACAAATAAATAAAATAAGATGCTCTCACAGGCATCGTGTTCAGAAACAGACCATATAGTACACAGCTGCTGGAGACCAGCAAAACTCGGGCTAAAGAGCTCATCTGCTAAAACGCCAGCACACTGGACTTCTCTGAAAAGTCAGAAATTAATAAAGCATAAAGTTCAAACACTAAAACAAATTATTTTCTGTAAATAACTATAATTTAGCATCTTAATCAAAAATGAGACTCTGTATTATTGTTATCCGTGAATTTTCACATTTACAGTTTTACAAAAAAGCAGCAAAACATATTAATGCACATGCTGTGGCATAAACCTGGTGGTGGTCTAATTCATTTGTCAAGCAAATTTACGTAATACTGTTCACCAGAATAGCACGAGCCCAGTGTAAATGAGGTGGTACAGTGCTCCCCTTATTAATGACAGATGATCAGAAATATTTTAATGTAATTAATTATGAGTATGCAAAAAGTTAAAAACACAAACTGCATGACCAAAATTTTATTAAGTCATTGTTACTTTTTACAAAAGAAATTGTCTTTGTTTCAGTAACGCACTTTAAAACTCATTTTAACAACTGTAACACTCTGTAATACTTTGATACTTTAACAACAGATTATAATGAATTCATCACAGTCACGGTGTTTTCCACCCTTTGTTTCTTCACTGTGTCCGTTTCAAAGAAAACAAACTTGTTTGGAACATTAGAATATTTTGCGCAGAAACATTTAAAATCAAGGTAGTAAAGCAGTAAAACTCGCCACTCAGAATCTGTTTGTCGTGGCTTAAAATAAAATCAAAGCGTATAATTAAAAAAAAAAACATACATATATTTCCATATACATGGGGTGGTCACGCAATGGAAAGAAAAACTAAAGTTACAGGAGGGGTAAAATGTTTCCAACCGGTGTTCAGTTCAGTCGTGAAGTTCTGTTTTCTGTGCGTTCCTCATTCCCGCAGCTGTCACTGCCGCTCTGTTTACTGCCAACACGAACCTTTGAATAGAATAGAATGCCTTTATTGAAGCTCTAATCTGAATCCGGTTCAATTCCACCTGATTCTGCTTCAGTTGAACTCGCAAGCCTCTCGCTCTGTTTTTACCTGCCACTGATGTCTCTGTCGTGTCCGCGCAGGCTGTGATAACGTGGTGATCCTGTGGAACGTGGCCCGCGGGGAAGCGGCAGTGAGGATCGACAGCGTGCACACCGACCTCATCTACAGCGCCTGCTGGAACAGCGACGGCTCCAGGATTCTCACCTCCTGCAAGGACAAGACCATGAGGGTGCTGGACCCACGCAAGGGCACCGTCGTCCACGTAGGTTTTAATTGATTGGTTGCACATCATTTATTTTATTTAAATATTTAAAAGCTTAGATGCCATTTATATCATGTTTTGTATATAATTTGTCATTTTGTGTCCACACACTGACCGCATGTAACATGTCCTTCTCTGCTCCACCTCTCGCTACAGGAGAAGGAGAAGCCTCACGAGGGCTCCAGGCCTGTCAGGGCGGTGTTTGTGTCCGACGGGAAGATCCTCAGTACCGGCTTCAGCCGCATGAGTGAGAGGCAGGTGGCGCTGTGGGATCCGGTGAGTGCCAGCGACTCCCAAGAGTCTTAATTCACTTCAGATTTACAATTCATAATCCGCTTTGAAATCTATTGTTTCTCTACAACATGAACTATGTATTTGTTAGTGTTTGAGGAAAAAAAAAAGTAATTATTTTGGGCTTACTCATAAATAGATTTTGTAAAATGACGGTTTCCTACTTTAGTATCAAAACTCTTTTTTTATCTTGTACTTGTTGAACTGCTGAGCACAAAAACGCCTCCGGCTCCAGCTTTCCTGCGGATGATCGTAACACCGGCCTTCTAGTGTTGGATTCTGCCCATGAATCATTTTGACCTGTTACACAACGAGCAAAAACCCTTTTAAAGTGCAAAAATCTTTACAGCTGGACCTTTATGGTGGATTTTTGTTGTTTGCTTTTAGGGATGTATCATTCCATTTACAAACACCACCGTTTCAGCCAGATTACAGCGTTGAGGCTTTCCGTGCTAAAATATCACCCTCAATTTTAATCCTCGGCTTACCTGCAGTCAGCCGGATACGCAGGACGTCAGGTACACACACGTGTTGATCACTTCTATCTGAATCTATTTTAACAGAAAAACTTTAAAGAGCCGCTGACCCTGCAGGAGCTGGACACCAGCAGCGGCGTCCTCCTGCCATTTTTTGACCCAGACACTGGCGTCGTCTACCTCTGTGGCAAGGTAAGATTTAGATCATGAAGTGAGAACCTTTCTGCATCATCAGACAGAACCTCTTGCTGATCCTGTGGTCTTCACAGGGCGACAGCAGCATCCGTTACTTCGAGGTGACAGATGAAGCTCCTTATGTCCACTACCTGTCCATGTACAGCAGCAAGGAGAGCCAGAAGGGGATGGGATACATGCCCAAGAGGGGCCTGGAGGTCAACAAATGTGAAATTGCCAGGTGGTGACATTTAAATGCTTTTGGAACCAGATGTATCTCAGTCTTTCCGTGACCTCTGTCTTTCACGTGCCTCCTCATGATGGATTTATGTTAGCAAATGCTAATGCAGAATGGGACGTGTTACCATAACATGAGCATGCTGCTAACTTGACCTCAAAGCGCTCTTTATCTCATTTATAATTTTGACATTTCGAGGGCGAAATCTTTCTGCTTCCTCCTAAAGGAAGCTCATTATTACAGCCTGATCTGACACAGCAACCTAAAATACGAACAACTGATTCTAATTTCAGATTCTACAAGCTCCACGAGAGGAAGTGTGAGCCTATAGTCATGACGGTGCCACGCAAGGTAACGTTTTAGCAGAGTGCATTTTAAGTCTTCAGTTTCTGTTTCAAGGAAATCGGTGCAGAATCTTAACTCGAGCTCCCTTTCTCCTTCTCTGCCCGCGCAGTCGGACCTGTTCCAGGAGGATCTGTACCCAGACACCGTTGGTCCCGAGCCCTCGGCCGAAGCCGATGAGTGGTTTGAAGGAAAAGATGCTCCACCCGTTCTGATATCCCTGAAGGATGGGTTTGTAGCTACCACCAAAGCCAAGGAGTTCAAAGTTCACAAGAGTCTCCTGAAGACCACGACTGCTTCTGCGGGGAATCAACAGGACAACAGCGGGGTGAGTCTTTTAGATCCAAGGACTTCAATGCTTTACTTCTGAAAATCTTTCACTAATTATTATAATATTGGCTTCAACTGAGCCACGGCTGCTAATTAGGCCATCGGCTGAACATTAACGGCTTCTACAATATTTATATTATCAGACTCCACCCAATCGTAACTGTGTCTCTGCTCCTCAGGAGGTTCAGTCTTTGAGGAAGGAGGTGAAGGACCTGAAAGAAGCAATAGAGGAGCTGACCAAGCGCGTGAAGGAGCTGGAGAGCAAGCATTAAGCTCGGAAGAAACGAAGATCAGAAGTCACGAGAGAACGATGGAGCAAAAACTACAGAGAGGAAACTTTGGTTAACGTTTGATAGCAGCGAGACAAAGGGAGAGATTCAGACGGCAGATGTCACAAAACTATTTTCTAGCATAAAGCTTGAATTTGTCTATTTGGTTTGTGTGAACAATTTCAATAATAATATA
The DNA here is from genome assembly GCA_034780415.1 of Cichlasoma orientale. Lineage (NCBI taxonomy): Eukaryota > Metazoa > Chordata > Actinopteri > Cichliformes > Cichlidae > Cichlasoma > Cichlasoma orientale. The sequence goes on along the minus strand of JAVDPK010002494.1, from coordinate 135,643 downwards.
TGCTTTTAGTTTGAAATAAAATCTTCTGTATTTTCAAAGTACATTTTGACTCTTATAAAAAACACACAAAGCACATTAGAGGCAGTTGTAAGCGTTTATATTCATTATCATACAAAATGAGACACACAAAATAAAATGAAACACATTTTATGATTATATGTGAAATACAATGTGGACCCTTGAGAACAAATCCAGAGAAAAACGAGTGCACCACATGTTCCCTGAGGTTTACTGAGGCGCGTTTGGTTACAAGTTTTTTTTTTTAGAAGCAGATAATAAAAATATAATATAAAAAAAAAATAAAGGAGAGAGAGTTTGATTGCTCATGTACAAAACAAATTAAACACATTTTCTACTTTTATATAATTTTGTGATCAAATATTTCAAGAAAAATTAAGAGAATGTAAAGGCAAAACTTTTAACTTGAAAAAATGTTGTACTTTTATAGCTTATGCTTTGCCTATAAATAAAACCATCACCAGCAGCTCTGAGTATGGAAGTTCAAGCTGGAGTATGAGCATTTAATCTTTACATCTTTTTGGTTTTCTCCTGGTGTCATTTATATTATTGCTCCCCAGTCCAACTAGATCACCACTCCCTCCTTTCTCTCAAACACCAGTCCCCATAAAAACACCGCTACACGTAGTTTTTGTTAGGGGCTGAGGGACTGTTGCTGTAGTACTTGGCGGTCCCTCCTGAGCTGCTTTGTTTGGCCCTGCTGAAGCAGCACAGCAGACCTCCGGCTATAAGGAGCAGCACACCTGCCGCCCAGCCCACAAAGATGCACATGCCCAGCTCCATCCTCGAAGAATCAGTCAGCATGGGGTTGTAGAAGTCCCTCACGTCACCCAGCTGACGGGGATGATCACCAGGATGCCAGCCAGCAGCATGCCGATCCCGGCTACCAGGCTGATCTTCGGCTTGACGTCTTCGTTCTCCACGCAGGTGGTAAAGTCGGCCCCGCAGAAAAGAATGAGCAGGCTGAGGCAGCAGGCCATGCCGCTGATGACGGTCAGGGCTCGGGCAGCCTGCCGGTCTGCGCCCAGTTCCAACAGGGAGTCGAAGTTCTTGCACTGCTGCTGGCCAGTACTCTGCACCACACAGGTGGTCCACAGGCCCTCCTGACGACTCTACTCAGACACAAACAGGAAGAAATAGATATCATAAATGATTCCATGTATGTTCTGGAGAGGACGTAACTTTAGCGCACACGTGGATGAGTTACTTTAGAAAGTTTTAATTCTCAAAACATTTACCGAGCTAAGAAAATATTGTTCAACATCAGGTAACACAAACTCAATCAGCAGATACAATTAAATACTGTTTACACAATAATGGGCTTGTAATTACCTGCACTGTCACAATATTGGATCCTATGAAGGATGACACTCTCCAGCTGGGGACGGTGCAGCAGACAATGATCCCAATCAGGCCCAGGATTCCGAGGCCCACGCATCCCATCTGAATTCCAGCCGATCCCATTCTGCAAAAAGCAAAACGGAGCAAAGACACAGAGGCGTGAGGCAGCTCGATAAACTTCTTTAAAATTAATTCTTCCTGCTAAAGTAAAGCACTCATTATTCTTGGTAAGGTGGAATCGTTTTGAGTCTCCTCAGTGCTCCCCTCTGATAGGCTTTCACAGGAAATGTGGCTCAGGGCAACATTTTTAAAAACAAATTCATGTCCTGACTGGCCCAGGAGTCCTGGATCTACACCCAGGGGCAGCTGAACCGCCACACCTGGGTGGAGCTCATCTCTGCTTTACTTATTTGTTTGAAGGTCACTGTATGACTCATCCTCGTACAAAAGAAGCCGTTTGAGTCAAAAATGTTGGAAGTAAAACAAACAGGCAGTCGACAGATTAACCGAGCGGCAGAAAGTCCTCTTTTCATGAAAATTGTCACGTTTAAAGTTACATCTTTGTGCATTAATTGGAGGATTTTTAATGAATAAAGATGATTGAATTTTGCAATTGTTTCATTGTGATTTAAGAGATTAACAATAAATAAATAAACTCTTTAATGCAGCAAATCTCTCACCTTTGTTCTTCACCTTTACGGTCATTTCATTCTTTTACCATCAGAAAACACAAGTGAGGACACATTTTTCAACTTTTTTCCATCTCACAAAATATTTCATGTGGATGATCGTGATCAGATCCGGTTTCCGACGCCTTAAATTTGGTGAAATTACAAAAAAAAAGATCAAAAAAATCCAGTCAGGTTTGTAACAGGATAATACTGCAGATTAAACACTAAAAATCAATCTGATGATGAGTTAGAGGATTTAAAATGAGTTTTCCAGGTGACCCATTAGAATAAAAAGTGAATAAAAAGTTTCCTACCTTTTGTGAAAAGTAAAAAAAAAAAATCCGACAAGGTTCCTGTGGAGATTCTTCCTTTTCCTTCTCGCCTGTGTGTATTTTTGAAGATGCTGTTTCCTGATGTACAGGCGTTGTGCAGAAAACATGAGGTATATATACAGGAATGGGAAGGTGTAGGAGGAGCTGAGCTCAAACACCACAGCACCCGGCTGGTCGTGGCCTATACCGTGCTGTTCTGGAGCTAAGGTGGGCTTACCTAATTTGCATTAATGTAAAAAAAAAAAAAAAAAAACAGCCTTACGAGCCTCAGCATCAGGAGTCACAAAGCACAGACAGAGGGTTGCGTGATTGCAGTCAGTGATGCTGATGCTAATCAAAATATTTTGGTTGTAGTCATGCTGGCCAAAAAAGAAACATGAGTCATCTCATTTTTCCCTCTATGTTCTCAGTCTACACAAGTACCACCCACCTTTCCCTACCTGCGGGGGGGGGGGGGGGGGGGGGGGGGGGGG
>JAVDPK010002494.1:105396-131935 GCA_034780415.1 Cichlasoma orientale | reverse complement strand
TATATTATACATAACTTATATATATATTTGGAGGCCACTTTACTTTAATACAATGACTATTTTCCAAGTTACAGGGCTCTTAACTTCTTAACTGCATCCAGACTGAGTACCATAATCTAAAGTCCAAATCTGCTTTTTGTTCAACATGATTATTTTTCTATAACCAGCTCTGAGCATCAATATCATGGGATGCATCATCATCTCAATAGCAAAATGAAAATGCATGAATTTAATGTCCAAGACGCAGAGGAACAGAAACGCTGGATGTTTGATCTGTTTTCTGATAAGTCACTGAAAAAAAAAAGCAAACCTTTTGTGTTGCCTTTCAGGGCTCATGACACTCTGTGGGATTTTTTCAACCTACATTTTGATACCAGGCTCATCTTCCAGCCATCATTCCTTCCTGATTCTCAGACCCGCGATATTAAAGGTGGTGATAGGAAAAAAATCACGCTGAATAAAAATGAGATTTTAGCTTTAGATTGTGATTGTGCAAATTTCCACACACCACACCTGTTGTAGGTCAACAGGTGACTTGTTGGGGGATCTAGTTGCATGCGGAATTTGGGTTTGTACAATATTCCGGGGTGAAATATTTGCTTCGAGCCCTGGATTTCTTCTATGCCAACCGCTGAGCTGTAAGACAGACAGAATGAGAACTGATGAAAAGCAATGAAATGTGATCCTCACATTTTGAATTAGACCACCAGACTGAGAAGTTAACACCTCCCACCTGCCAAATGCTGATAGATCCTGCAAGCAATCCGACCCAACAGCCACATCAGCAGGTAACCACATCATTTAAAGGTGAGACATTTTGGAAATAACAACCTACTGACACAAGTTAAACCTCTAATGACAGGATGAGCCTGGGATTTATGCAAAAGAGATGTGCAATCAAGCTAATTTCCACCTGGCCAGATGAAACTAGCTTTATGTTAGAGTCTCAAAAGGAAGTCTTGTTTGGTTAAGTTAGGATTTTGAAGTTATAATCTTTAAGTTCACAAAATCAGGAAGTTGTTTCTTCATATTCTGTTGATAGCTGTAGTTAATTTTGGGAGATTATAAATGAATTAGCAGTGCAGTTTATTGAACATTGTCAGTAATTAATTACTTCACTGCAATTTTCACACCTGGTGGGCCGGTTTTTGCTCTAAAGGGTCTGTACCCAAATTATGCAAAACTTGTGATGTACTCCTAGCCTAATCTCAGGTTTCACTTCAGGATTCTTTGAGTGGCATCTGTCTCTCTCTTCCATAATGTTGTTCTCAGGTTAAATAAGAGAAATCTTAAATATTTCTTTTGATTTAGTTCAGAATAATTAAGAACCATAGTTTCAAAAACTGTGTTATATTTCTTTGGACTGTGCCGCTTCCAGAGTTAACATAATTTTGTATTTTTCCATTATTTTTTATTACATTTTGAGGTTTTGTTTTCGTCATAATTAGTAGTAGTAGTCTAGTTTTATAAACACACAAAGTTGTTTTGGTTGATATTAAAAGTCTATTTTTTATTTTTTATTTCAGTTAAGTAAAATGTCTTTTCCCGTTGAGTTTTAGATGATCTTAACACCTTTGTGGGTGCTGCTCTGTCCGACAAATTGTTCTGAACCATGGGTTTTAGGTTTTAAAGTGCAGTTCCAAGTCTAAACACTGGGTGGCGCACTTTGAGCTTTCGTTCACATCTTCATTGATGCCATTGTAAACTGCTGTGGGCGGGGCCTAAGTGTAAGACGGACTCAGCGTATATCCAGTCATATGCGAAGATTGGTGAGCTCAGCTCTGTGATGGACCTATCACCTTTTGAGAAACGCGTGAGGAGCTCGGTTTGATTCAGCCTCCTATGTTACCGTAAACGCTTCGCTAGAACCGGCCCTCTTTTAAAGTTCCTGGGGGAAGAGTGGAGCGACCCGGACAAACCGTGGGGAAAAGGGCCAAAGCTGAACTCAGGGGACAAATATTTACACACATTTCAACGCGGGAAGATTGGCGTTAAACCGGAGACAAGGTTTGGAGACATTTTATTCCTTTCTAAGTTTGATTATTCAGCTAACCTTTGCTCACTAGCCGCGGCTCAGTTTTGCTGCTGCTAGTTTATGATACTCAGCTAATAGCTACCTAGCTAGCGCGGCTAGCAGAAGCTCGCTTAAGCTCATTGACTGTACCTGACATTGCTTGACTAGCAAGTGTGAGTTATTCGGTGAATTACGACATATATTTTGAGTAACTCTCAGCGTCCCTTCCCTCTCCCCCCTCCCCCCCGACAGAAATCTACGGTGACACAGAGAAAACCAAGGTCTTGAGCCCGAGAACGTCAGAAAATAAAGAAAATGGCGGAGCCGGACAAATTAAACATCGACTCTATAATTCAGCGTCTCTTGGAAGGTAAGGAGGACCTAACCCGCTTCACAGCCGAGTGTTTCGTTTGTATCATGCCGTATTTTGGTGGCAGTGAATTGTGTACTTCATGTAGGTCAGCTGCAGTTAAAAGCGGTCACAGTGTGTTGTAGTAGCCTACTTAAGATTGTTCTACTCAGGCTGGTGGCTGAATTTGGATCAGCGGTTAAAACCAAAACACATCTGCTTTTTACAGATTGTTTAGTGAACCTTACAGATTGTGGATGATGGCTTTTTTGTGGTCCGTTTTAATTGGAGATGCATTGTTGTTGTGCTGTCCACAAAAGAGGGGGAATGCGTGACGTTATAGTGATGTAGCACGGGAAAAGAGAAGCGTTACTCACCTATTTATGCAAATTGCGGATTCTGGTACGCTACTTGCGTTGGGTTTCTGGATTTTTTTTTTCTTTGTTTTTTTTCTATAACGGAGTTGACCTTATTCAGGAGAAATACCCAGACTGAGTAACTGCAGTGGAATAATTCTATTTTAGGTGTTAATTGTCTTTGAGTAAGAGTGGTTTTGCAGTCACCCCGTTTCGCACCCGAGCTCCTTTTGTATTTGCGTAAAATGAAATGCACATGCACATTTTTGATTGCAATTCGGTTTACTTTCAATTAGTTTTCATAGTGGGTTTTCTGATTTTTAGTTTGTGTTTATTAGCTTCAGTGGTAATTTTACTTTAGTACACTGTGGAGGTTATTTGTCAGACATATTTTTCAGGTCAGAATAAATGTTAAAATATGAAGTCAGCTGGCTCACACTCTGGTAGACATCCTGAGTCTTAATAATTACATGCACCAAAGCCTCATCAAGTAGGTTGTGACAACCAGTTTGATCAAATTGTCAAAGACTAGAACTGAGAATATTTGTTGTTTTTTATTTAAGTTAACTAAAATGTTTCTTCACACCTGGTTTTACTTTTCATTTTACTCAACCATAATAATCTTGATCCTCACAGGCTTGGGTATTCTGTGTTTTTTTTTAATTTTATTTTATTTTTTTGCTTTGCTGTTTTGCAGTTGCTTTTCTGAAGTATGTTTACAGTCTGCTTCCCAGAGGGACTTGTTAGTGAGGTGTACAGACTAAAAGGCTTTGGTTGGGACATACTTATTCTAATTATTATTTAAACAGGTTGTGATGCCTGTGTACAAAAAGCATGCAGCTTAGGAGCAGACCGATGCATAATACAAAGAGAGTATAGATGTTCGCAGATCAAGAATGTGCAAGAAACGTTGCAGATGCATAAATAAAACCTTTAAAATGTTCCTGTGAAAGCATAATGTGGCTTCATATTTGTAGTTCATTCCATTTGTTGGCAGTGAAGTATTTAAAGTTTCACCTCCTATTACTCATGAGGAAAAGAGCAACCAATGCTTGAACCTCCTCCTGTATTAAATCTTTCCTATCTAAAAGCAAAGTTGAAACACAGCTCCACACAGTGCTGTCTTCACCTCCTCCAGTTGGCACACAGCTCTTCTCCTCACTATCTGCTGAACACATGAACAGTAGTTAACATTCACAGGACTGAGGAATTCTGACAGGTCAGTAATGCTCCCATTTCAACAACACTGAAGTATTAAATGGTTATCATAAATGTTAACCTGGCTGGTGCATGCATTAACGTTAGCCTTTTAACTATTAGCAGTGATCCAATGGACACAAACTCGGCCCAGGATCACAAGCTAGTTTACTCCTAGTGGAGGTCCCAAGCCTGCATATAAATGGGAGGGTAGCATCAGGAAGGGCATCCAACATAAATCTGTGCCAGATCAAACATGTGGATCTGTCCTGTGGCAAACACTGGGAAGTAACGGAGCAGCTGAAAATACCTTTATCTGATAGCCACATTAGCACTATGTTAGGTTAACATTACAGTAGGGGCTACGGCTAATAATAAAATAATAATAAATTGGGAGCAAGACGGCACCCATTATCAGTCCTGCCCAGCTATAACATAAATAGACAGTGTTAATTCAACAGGAGAACATAATTAATTGTCTAAAAGTGTTATGTTTCTCTCAAACTCGCAGATCAAAAGAGGAGTCCAGCACTACCTCAGACAACCTAAAATATAGTTTTTGTTTTTTTGAACTACCTATGACAGTCTTAATGTATATTTGTCATATATATGCTTTTGCTCTACAGCAGACAATTTTAAAATAGTGTTGCCATTGATGATATTGTTGTAATTGTCTTTTTTTTTTTTTTTTTTTAACTCCATGATATAAAAAATGGTGTGGAGTATTTTCCTTCAGTATCAATTTTGAAATTGATAAAAAGTATTGGGAGAAACTTAGATTATTTGCAAGGTTCTATTGCAACGATTGCCTGGTTATACCAAATGGACAGCAAAGTTTTCCCACTGCACGACTACATACAAAGTTTGAGGCAAATCCAGGTGTTAGAAAATTTCAACTTCAGCAAAAATTCACTTCACGCTGAAATGGAGGACGAGTTTACTGTTGGTATCAATACTGTTGCAAATAAGTATCGAATTGAATAGTAATTTTTGGTGTTGATTATTATCTGAGAGTCTTTTTTTGCAACCCTAAAATAAACAAAAGACAGGGCAGCTTTCTTCTGCAGTGGTGACTGAGATAACAATCACAGTGCTCTGTGTTACTGAGTCAAGGGCATCAGTGTAAACAATGTCACCATAATCAGAGACAAAATTGTGGATTGTATAGTGAAAGTGCAACTGCTGAAAACATCCAGTTTTACCTTCCACATGGGTCTTAAAAGTGATTGCAGCATCCGGCCAGAGTATTCATAACAACATATATATAAGAAAATTGTTTCAGTTTTATTACCATGAAAGGTCAGTGCTGTTTGGAACCGCTGGCTGTCTGGCCCTCTGTGCTCCTCAAAAATACATTATAATATACATTATTATAATTGTCTTGTGACTGTAAAATATGTAGTCGCAAACAAATGCATTGTAATGTTTCGCTAAAATCTTGACATTGCTGAAGCAGATACGAAGCAATCAGTATTCTGTATTTGCTCTCCGTGTTAACTGTGCTGGAGATGTCTGCTTTAAATCTGACTGCTAACTGGAATCGGAGTGTAAAGACAAATTTGTCATGGCTGGAAGTGTGTGAGGAATAAACAGTGCTGTTTTATCTTCACATCCGCATGGTGATTGTGTAACAGGATCCCTGAGGACATCAAACAGATGAATAAATGTACTCAGACCCAACTGTACAGTTCAAATAGCGGTTAGAAGAAACTAGGTTGTGACCTCTTGTAGTTGTCCTTGCATGTCAGTGCAGTGTGCTTAGCAATTATGAGTTTTCCCATGTGAAACAGTTGATATAGAATAATCTTTTTGTGAATTTGTCACTGGACCAGCAATCTATTTGTTGGTTAGACTTTTATTTATAAAGTCCAGGCTATTTTATATATACAAAGGCTTTGCCGCTTTCATTATAAAGTCCAAATGTGTTTTGTGGCTCCATGCACATTGAAAAGTTGTCGACCTCTGATATAACCCAGCATTAGAAATTACAGAATAACTTCAGGGTGCTTTATGGATGAGGTAAAACTCTCCCACACAGTGTGATTCATTGAAATTGTGCCTTTAGGGGCCACCTGATAGCTGAGTGGTTGGAGGCCTTACCACAGGGATATAAATGACGTCAGCAGTCAGTCTTCAGTTTGATTCTCAGCAGGTTGAACCTTTACTCTCCACCCACTCTCCTGTCTCTACTGCTGCACCTCTCCAATACATGCAAAGAAGGTGTTTTTTGTTTTTTTGTTTTTTACCAGTAAATAAAAAACATTTGGGGTATAGAGTTTTCTCAATGTGCTGTTGTCTCAGTGCTGCTAATGCATTTGACCTTAGCTCTGTTTGTTTACCTTCTTTAAATATAGGCCCTGCATGATCAGACTAAGCTGAGCTGGTGGAGGTGATTGGGATTATGTACAAATATGCATGTGCAGTCACAGTACCTCCCAGGGAGCCTGTGTGACTTTGACTGTGGGCCATTCTGGCTGCTGCTGCTGGAATGTTTTGTACATAGATTGTTGTACTTGGGCTGTGATAAGACTGTCTGCCAAACACAGGAGAAGGCAAACACTCTTGATAGTGGCTGTATTTATATCCACTTATGTAACTACGTGACCTTTTTTTAACCACGTTTGTGGTTTTATTGCTGAGGATAACCACTCGTAAGCTGATATTTGTATTGCCAGTGTTCTCTATTAAAGGCAGCAGAAGACTCAGGAGTAACTGTCCCACTGCTGGTGCTACATCAAAGATTGATAAATTATCCCCATGCTAGTTCAGTCTCCCATGTGGACAACAAGGTAACCCTCCTCCATGCTGGCTGTGTTTCAAGACGGAACCAATTAAATTTGTTTGGGTAGCAAGTTCCAATTGGATTACTTGCGTAGATCTAGAGCTAAGTGAACTCTTAGCGTGTGCTGCTAATAGCATACCTGGTGAGCATCGCATCACATAAGCCAGGCCAGAACACCCGGCATTGAGTCAGCGAGCACTGGACTGATTCAACTGTTGATTCCAGCACCCCTGACATCCCCGCAGCTTTTCTGTGGCGCTCCATCTCTTTGTTTTCAGCCGCCTGACCAGTGTACTGGAAAGCCTTTTGTCTGCACCCCCCTCACGATAAGCTTACTGTTGCCCACTGGCTTGTGTGGCTAACTTTGGAGTAAGCTCTGTCAGTGCTTAGCCTTCTGTAATCCAGGTTTAAAGTGAGAAGTGGTGCTGCAGTATTTATACCTGCTTTTCACTATTTTTAGTTGTCACTTCAGGACAGTGCCATTATTCTCCATCAGTCTGCTGATTCCTACTCTCTCCCTCCCTTTTAAAAGTCCTCTGCAAGCACCGATAAACCTGGATTCGTTTTAATGTGAGATGGCCTTTTAATTAAGTCTCAACAGTAACAACAGCACCATTTTGACAGGTAAAGAAAAACAGTCTATCAAAACCCACAAAGCAATTATGAATTCTTTAAGTGTAATTTTTAGTTTTGCATTAATTTAATTTAATTCAATTCAATTTTATTTATATAGCATTAAATCACAACAAACAGTTGCCTCAAGTACTGTATTAGGCGACATTTTTGTTTATATTCATACTTGTGCGCTGGTGTCTGCATCGGTCTGCCATTACAAATGAAATTGAGCTAGCTGGTCATGTTGGGCCTAATAAACCATTAACAACAGCTACTTTTACTGAAAAGCAGAAAGGAGGCAAGTCTTCAAATATGACTGAGTCTAAAGGGCACATCTACATTGGCAGAATACAAGCTATTTTATTAGCATAATGATCAAGGTAGATATACAGTCTGTTGCACTGATCAATATACTGAATTTACACCACATGTTAACACCAAAAGGACCTTTCAAAGTTGTTTGGGTCTGTGTCACCACAATGGTATATTTCTGGGAAGGTGCACGTCAGGCTGCGGTCATGGACAATAGACAGACACAGCCATGTCGTCACCTGTGGTTAGTGAAACCTCATTCCAAAGCATATTTACTGTCACCATTTGTTTTGAAACCAGACATCAGTGAGCGGTGGATCTGACTGTGAAACAGGAAACCACCTTCTCATTGGCTAGTGACTTGTTTGGCCTGTGTATTCCTCTCTTTGTGATCATAATTTACAAAAAAAGTCTGTCACACCAATGTCTGATTCAAATCTGTTTATCTCTAACAGCTGTTGTCAGATATGTAAATGGAATGTAGGGTGGCAAAATGTAAAATGTGTTTTATTTATAAATATGATAAATAAAATAGAAAAGCAGTCATAGTAATAAACATTCACTTGTATTCGTCCACCTCAAACATGGCAGTGTTAAGGCCATAGTATGGCTGCTTGCTCTGCTCTTCATCCTCTTACTGTCCGCTGCTTTGTCAATAACCAGCTTGTTTTAAGGGCTTATCAGGGTTTTCATTTGCCTGTAATGTAGCAAAGTGTTAAACTGAAAAGTTCCACATATCCTGACCGGAAAGTGTCTGGAGCTCATATATGAAAATCTTTTGTTCTGGACAGCTCTAATAAATTTTCTTATGATTAACTGTGCAAAAAAGTGTTTGACATCCTCTTCTGTTATATCTCAACTACTTCAGAGTCAGTACTTCTTAAATGTTTGCTCTTATTGATGGCAACTGTCATGTTTCCATTGCAGAGAAATGTATTTTCACCACAAGGCATGTTCCAAGTATAATGAAACAGTTTTAATACTGAGATCAAAATCACCAGCACTGCTCTGGTGGCATTAGAATGGTATTTAATTTAAACGTGGTTTTGTGAAGTTAAATTGATTGATGTAGGGCACATTTGAAGTGGGTTTATTGCTTAATGGTTATGACATCTAATCGGGATTTTTCTTGGCTCAAAATGGTCATATGGGGGGGGAGGTGATTGCACACAAGTGCAGAATTTTATCACAGGTAAACCTGCTAATTTGCCTTTAGGGGAAGACCAAAAATTCTTTGGTGGGTGCCAAGGAATTACCTTGGAAATGTAGTGTTTTGGGTAACAATATCGGTGATTTAGTTCCTTGGTTAATGCTGATGTCACAGTTCAGATATAATTATGGAGCTTTGTGTTGAGGAGTAGCAGGTAGTCATTTTAAAGGTTTAATATTATCAGAGAAATCCAGTTTGAAAAGAGCTATAGTGTGTTGCGTTGCTCTTTTGGTATTTAAACGTGGAAGTGTTCATCTGTGAGCTGTTGAACACCTGACAACCATTAAATCAGTCCCATTAGAGAGAGCTCTGTTTACCTGCGGCTTGAATATAATTGTCATTCAGATGGTTGGAGGCATTTCTGTTTCCGTAAAGTATATTACTCTGTTCATTAGCCTGTGTAGAAATTTACTGGGTGGGAATGAGTCGTCTCATTAGAAGGCTCGTACAGTTTGTGTCAGGAGCTGCTTTGGCATCAAGCAGCACATGTACACGCGGGGGTGTGATTGATTCTGTCGGTGATACAAACAAACCTGAGTCCAAACTCCATCGCAAGCAGTCTTGTGTAAGTGTGTGGCGCACTGAAATGCAGATTCACATGGCATAACATCCACACCCTGCAGCTGGTGTGTCAATGGGCAAATATTTTAGTCTGAATCATTTCACACTGCCTGTGAGACTTCAATTACCTTTTTTTTTCTCTTCCTGTGGCTGTCATTTACATCACACTCCTACTTTTTTTCTAGCATTAAAGCTGTTTAGACTATTTCATGTGATGTGGGACCGACAGTTTGTCAGTAAAATTACCTGGACTTATTCAAGTCTTTATCATGACTGTGTGGTAAGTGTGAAAACACATGATGAGAACACTTTGGACAAACCTGCTGAATTCTTAACATACCTTCAGTAAAGACTCTGAATGACAGGAACAGAATATTATCCAGGGTTTTTCTTGCATATGAAAAATTTTAGCACTCATCAAAGCGTTTTTGACAGGTGCTTAAAAAAAGGACACGAACAGGACAGTCAAAATTGATCAGTAAAAATTAAAATCTTACATTTGAACCAAAATTAGGTCTTAAAGTCCTCCTTCCCATAAAAATTGCTCTGGGTATTAAATGTGTTTTCATGTTACTTTCACCACAATGTCATCCTGTTATCATGCATATTTATTTTATCTTTTTTTTTTTTTACATTGATTGATGATTGCAGATGTGTTTTGCTGGTCTGTAAGCAGGCTGAGCATATTGCAGTTTTAGTTGCTGTTGACTCTGTTCACCATAAAAATTACCCCTGTCCCTTAATGCAAATGTAAGGGTATTTGTAGAACAAATCCGGTTATCCGTACAGATCAGGAAGCCATGTGTGCAGCATTTGACATCACCAATTACCTGATACCCTGGGCCAATTTTTAAAAAAAGTCGTCGGGGCAAGTTGATTAGCCAGCTGCTGGTCTGTTCAGACCAATGACAGTGTTTCCACCAGCTGTCAAAACTTAGGGCTGATTTAGCTCTGAATCTTTGTAGAGTCTATGATGTAATGTACACAAGTGGCCAACATTGTTAACGGCATTTGTGCTTCTGCCAGGATCACTGTGTTTTAATTACTGTGGTCCTGTGCTGATAGAAACAAATAAAATGCTGGGACTTTTTCCCCTCTTGGGTCGCCACTCTTTGTTGTGGTCAGCTTTTTTTTTTTTTCCGGGTGCAAACACATTTGTCCCATTTGCTTTTCCACATCTTTGTACATTCCCTCACGTCCAGTCCGATAGTTTCAGCAATCTCTCGCCAGGAATTTGCTGACATTTGTGAGTCCTTATTTTGATTCTATGATTATTATTCCTTATTCTGAGACGGTTTTTACTCTCTAATAAATTTTAAAAACTGCAGCAAAAAAGTAGTTAACCCGACATTTCTAGGGAGGTGCACGTCAGGTTATGCCATAAGTTACAGCGTAGGGTTCAGAGGGGTTTGTGGTTACGACATAGGTTTCCTGCTGAAGCATAAATCCATAGTTATGAGTTCACCTGTCAAACAAACAGGGTAAAGCAGCATTCACTAACGAATGTCTTCTTGCTCTCGGTAACCTGTTTCCACAGTAGGCTATTGAAATAAAGAGGCTGTTGGTAGTGGTGTGGAAAACACAGCAGGAAAGTGACACTGGTGCAGGATCCTACAGTGCAAGCATTTCACACATTTTCTGTGAAAAAGAAATTGGTGTGGAATTTTTTTTTTAAAAAAAAGTATAAAATTAAGACCATGTTGTTGTTTTTTTTGTTTCCCCCCCAATCAAGGTTGAAGTTGAAACACAACAGCAGAGAGATGTTGTAGTTTGTGGTTAAGCTGGTTAATCCTCTTTGAGATTGTGGCACCACTGAGACAGTGTACCTGGGTAGAGTGAAAGAAAGTGTTTTCTTGGGTCAACAACAGCAATGCTCTTTATTGTAATCACATTGCACAACATATGTGGGTAAAAAGACATGATGAGTCCGTTCAGTTTGCCTGTTTATTAAGATCAAAGGTGAAGAAAAGTGATCTTGTCAGCTCCTCCCATCCCCTGCAGGTTTGTTTTACATAATGACAGTTAAAGAATAACAAGTTATAAAAGCTGCATGTACAGATGAGCTGCTTGTTTAGTTTGCCACAGTCATTAAATCAGCCTCATTTCTGTTTAACTTTGATGCAAGTTGCAACATGAAGTAGTGTGTCTAAAGGGTGTACTTGAATGTTAAAAATTTAAACGCACTGATGTGGAAGGTCGTGACAGGCCTGGCTTGTCATACACTGGCGGAAGCTCTGAGCAGTAATTATTGAAAACCACAAACCATAGTCACGTCTTCAATTTCCTTATTTGTCTGACTATTGCTTCGCAATTTAGCTGTCATTTGTTTGCAATACAATTTGTTTGGTCTTTTAAAAAGTCAATTTTGTTTAAAATGGTGCAGGAACCCTGATTATGTTTATGATACAGCCTGTGTCATTGCTTTATTTTTGATTTGAGACATTGGTTTTGCAGCCAGTGGCGTGCTAATCGTTGCTTCTTCACAGTGCATATTTACAGTCCTAATTAAGTGCTTGCTATCTCTTTGCTGCAGCCACATTAGCGAGGAGGGGAAGTGGGTTTCACATCTTCTAGCTTCGGTTTGAATTGCAACCTAAGCAGAAAGACGTGCTTGTTGAGGCTGAGTGTATCGACCTATTTTCTACTGATCAGGTTTTCTCAGATGCTGCCTCTCTTTGCATACTTGACAAGCTCATGTTGTGGTGTTACGTTTTGGTAAGCGTTAAAAGTGTATCTTGTGTAAGTACCTTGTTTTTTCCAAAATCTGTAGCACATTATTACCTCTAAATGATGTGTCTACCTGCTGAAGTGTCTCTTGGACTGGTCTGCTAACAGAATTTGTCAGCAGTTGGTTGGTGGGAGGTGTTAATTTTCCAATCTGGTGGTCTGGTTCAAAATCCGAGGATCACGTTTTCATTGTTTTACGTCAGTCTTCATTCAGCTCTTCTCTTTGCGGTGTTACTGAATCTCCCATAATTTCTGTCCCCTTATGTGCTTTTTCTTTATTTTTTTTAACTCTTTTCAGTCAAGGGATCTCGGCCAGGGAAGAATGTCCAGCTGACCGAAAACGAAATCCGTGGCCTTTGCCTCAAATCCCGTGAAATCTTCCTGAGCCAGCCAATCCTGCTCGAACTAGAGGCTCCCCTGAAAATCTGTGGTGAGTTTTCATTAACTCGGGGGGGGGGGGGGGGTCTGCGAGTTTCACAGGACAAAGACATGATGTAGTCAGGTCTGTCTCTGGTGCAGGAGAAGATGATCAGTATGAGAGGTTTTTCTCATGGTTTGCTTGTCTGTAATGAATGGTTTTATCAGCTGGTAAGTGTGGGCTGGCAGAAGCCTGTGCACCAGGCAGCAGTCATAGCATGTTGTTTTTAAAATGCACTTCTCTGCTGCCCCCTGCAGGTGATGTCCATGGTCAGTATTATGATCTGCTCCGGCTCTTTGAATATGGCGGCTTCCCCCCAGAAAGCAACTACTTGTTCCTGGGAGACTATGTAGACAGAGGAAAACAGTCACTGGAGACCATCTGCCTGCTTCTAGCCTACAAGATCAAATACCCAGAGAACTTTTTCCTGCTGCGTGGCAACCACGAATGCGCTTCTATTAATCGAATCTATGGCTTTTATGACGAGTGTAAGTACACAAAAAGCCTCTAAAAGTAGAAAAAACAAATGTACACTTTTGAAATTTGCACTTAATATTTATTTCTCTTTCTTTCTTTCTTTCTTTCTTTTTTTTTTTGGTAGGTAAGCGACGGTATAACATTAAGTTGTGGAAGACGTTCACAGACTGCTTCAATTGTTTACCTGTGGCTGCCATTGTAGATGAGAAAATCTTCTGCTGTCATGGAGGTGAGCCTCATTAATACAGGACTTTTTGAAGACTAGGCCATTAAATCCAGGTTAATGTAGGCACATGTTTTTTCTTTCTTCAGGCCTCTCTCCTGATCTCCAGTCGATGGAGCAGATTCGCAGAGTTATGCGACCCACAGATGTGCCTGATCAGGGTTTGTTGTGTGACCTGCTGTGGGCTGATCCTGACAAAGATGTGCTCGGCTGGGGTGAAAACGACCGTGGAGTCTCCTTCACCTTTGGTGCAGATGTGGTGGCCAAATTTTTGCACAAACATGACATGGACCTAATATGCAGGGCACATCAGGTAATGTTTGCTAGTTTTGTCACTGTAGAATGAAGCTGTGCCATTTGACAGCATTCATTTTTGTGTGGAAGGACACTGGAAATAAATCTTAATGCACGAGCCCGTACAGGCGAATACATTTCAGATTTGGTCGGCATTCTCAAAGAGTTATTAATAAGGATGCATTTCGTGGTGGTGTTGAAGAGGTTTTAAATGTTTGTTTCACTGTGACTTCATCGTTAAGGCCATGCTTTACAGTTCACAGGCTGTCCTGTTTGATTATGTGTAAGGGTAACACAAGCAGAGTTATAGTAGTTTTATATGTTGGATTATTTTTAGAGTGGGTTAACTATTTGGAGTTTTCTAATTTTTTTTAAAAATTTTATAAAGACTAGTTTTTAATTTCAGCTCAACTTTATTTATAAAGCACTTTAAAATCAAATGCCATTGGCCAAAGTGCTGTACACAACTGAGCAAAATCAGACATAACACAAGGAAACAATAAATAAAACCACAGTTTTAGTTCACTTTTATACCATTGAACAGCAGATTAAGAAGATGCATAAGCTAATTTTACAGCTGCCTATAAGCATATTTAAAAAAACAAAAAAAGCAGCATATTCTGGTGGAAACCCTGTAGATGAATAACTTCTTTTTGAACAAAAAAATGTTTTTGGTGTTAAAAGCTAGTGAGAAAGTAAACTGAGGGTGTTTCAAACAAGGGATGATGGGATGCATCTAGGATAGCAGTGTTCTTAAACTCAGTCAAAACCTTTTTTATTTATATGTTTATCTGGAAAGAAGATATTTTCACTTTTGATTTCCATCAGTTTGTTTTTATATTCCATTAAAATTGGTATTAAAACAGTGTCAGTGTTAAATTCAGCACCTTGTTACCTGTAGACACCCTGTTGAGTTTCATAGGCATGCCTAATGAACCCACCAAGGAGTACATTCCATTTTTTTTAAAAGATTGATTTCAGTTTAAGTGAACAAAGAAAGTTGGTATTATGCAGAGATGTACAGTTAACCTATAAGTCTCTCTTCTGTTTTCTTGTATGTAATATTAACGGCCTCCCTTCTATCTTCAGGTGGTTGAAGACGGTTACGAATTTTTTGCAAAGAGGCAGCTCGTCACTCTGTTCTCCGCCCCCAACTACTGTGGAGAGTTTGACAACGCTGGTGCCATGATGAGTGTGGATGAGACGCTCATGTGCTCCTTCCAGGTGTGCAAAACAGAACTTTGTTTTATACTGAAACAAATCTGTTTTGTTTACCAGTGTCAAACTAAAATAATACAGTACGGCTCACAAGGAAATAGCGGTAGAATTGTCCTGCATTTTGGCCTTTGTATTTTGAATTTTTTACCTATATAGTTCAACCCCAGTCTCTGTCTCAGTCTCTGCTTTCACTGATTAGAGTTCACTGCGTGCATCCGTTGATCTAATCGATTTACTTCTTTGTCTCTCTCACAGATTCTGAAGCCAGCAGATAAGAAATTATATCCTTATGGTGCTGGGGGAGGAATGGGATCAGGGAGGCCGGTCACCCCTCCACGAAATTCAGCTAAGGCCGCCAAGGCCAAGAAATAACACCCGCGGGGTCCACCTCTCACGACCCGCCACCCCCTGTTGGCCCAATGCTTTTTTTCCTCTACCTCCCAAACTTGTCTCCCTCGTCACCAAACGGCAACAAAGAAAACAACTGTCCAGGGTTCAATCATGTTTTTTCTCTCTAAAACTATTTTTAACTGTTTGTTTGGCTGACTGAGTGAATTTGCGTGCATGAGAGTGTAAAAAAGTGTGAATGATGCAGAGGGAGCTGCTGTATTCTGTACGTATGTTTTCTGCCTCCTCCTGTGCCCTGCGTTCGGTTTTCCTGTCATTTTGTAGAGATGATTCCGCTCATCCTTCATGTAAGTTCAAACCTGCGGCGGAGGAGTGGAAGAGTCTTAGCTGTTTACGTTAAGGCCCTGCACTGTTTAATGCTAAAACACAAGCTTTTGTACATCCTGTTTCAGAGGTCCATGTATGTCTGTGTGGAGGGGGGGGGGGTGCTGGGGTTTTTTGGGATCAAGTTGCACGGTAATGGCACATACCACACACTGGGTGCATGGGTGCATATATGTGCAGGTGAGTCCTTGATTGAAATGGATTCACAATATTTTTTTCTCTTCCATTTTTGAAAACCAATGCTTTGAGGATGAGTTATGGATGTGAAATAGTTTTGCTTATTTTTTCTCTCTTTGTAGATACATGAAACCAATGTGGTTTTATTTTTTCTTGTTTTTAGTTCACTGAAAGCTGAAGATGAATAAAAATAACCATTTTTTGAAGCATGCCATCATGTTGATCACTTTGCCATTGCTTTATGTTTGTCACGCATAATGGCTGCTTCTTTTTTCTTTTTTTTCCCCCTTTGTGGTACCTTGAATTGACTGGAGATGTTTTATAACTAAGACTCAAAATGTAGAAGCTAGGATGTGTAATTTTGCTGTAGTTTACACCTAGTGGAAACAAAGTGGCATTTACAGATAAGCGGAAAAATCGTGAACAACACAAACGACACAAATCTGGTTGAGCCAGATGTTGCTGTTTTTAATCCAAAAAAAAAAAAAAGTTTATTTTTTCTAACGATTGTTGGCTTCTGATGCAGCTAATTATTATTTTTGCAAGAAGACTGACAGGACCAGGAAGGTATTGGCATCACCACGTGCAGTTAACGTGTTGCACAAATAGACGCCACTCTGACATTAAGTTGAACTTTGCACAGGATACTCAAGATTCCTGCTGAGGAGAAAGTGGCCGGATGATTTTCTTTTTTTTTCTTTTTTTCTCCCCACATTTATGCTGTGATTAAAAGCAAAAAACAAATGGAGATTGTGATTCATTCGCTTTAACCTTTCAAAATGCTCCAGCTGAGACCACTTCACTCTTTGTGTTCTGTGATGAAACTAAGAGTGGGTTTATTTAAATGTAAAAACCCACACTAAATGAGGGGTTGCATGCAAGTTAAAACTGGCAAAACATGAGCTAAAGACCGATATTGGGGAAGGAACTTCTTTTTAATCATAGCTGGCCTTTACGTGTGCATGGGGGAATCTGAGGAGAAAAAAAAACGACGATTATACTAAAGATAATCATGTACAGTGAACTCCAATTGAATCAGCATTAAGTTTCAGTTACAAGCGAGGGCGAGCAGCTAGTGCTGTGTGGCAGTGAGGTAGATGATTTTCTATGCTTCTTAGATCGCGCTTTGTAAAATATATTGGCCAGATTGTGGAATTGCTTGTGAGTGCAGTCATCGTTGCTTTAAGTATGTTCAGGATTTATTCCCACAGAAAATAAAAGTAAATAAGAGCCATAGAGTTAAATATATGCTGTTGAATATTATTCAAGTATAGCACCTGCTGCCCCTCATATATAATCACCTTGACTTGATTCAGATTCCACGTTCATGAATTTTTAATAGGAACAATCTCTTACTTCCTAATGTCAGAGCTGGTCCATTTTTTTCTTTCCAGTGGCATACAGGGTGTTCCCAGTGAAGGTGGGCCATGCTTCAGCACAGGTTGTTGCAACTGCTGGAAACTCCTTCTGCAGCGTTTCAGGGTGTCTCACTGTCCTTTTCTCATAACCTTTTGCCCCGTTGCATAATTGATCTGTGATTTCATTCGTCTGTCCTCGCTTCCTCATATGAACACACACGACCGCAGCGTTCCAGGTAGTAAAGCCAGTCATCCCGGCCCTGCTGTGATTTCTACCAAACCAGTGTAGCTGGTGGCTGCTAGAAAGCCGTGCATGATGGTATTCTAACAATGCGGATACAGTGCCTAACTGCCTAACTGCAGGAGAAGGCTGGTGTGTGTGTGTGTGTGTGGGGGGGGCATCATTAGACTTTGTGTGCTCATGTTTGATTCACATTGAGTAAGATCAACTCAGGAAGTGAAATTTAAATATATTCAAATGAAATGGTATGATTCGTGTACTGAGTAAAATATAAGCTTAAATGCCATTATTACAGGATATATGTACGTGTGAGTGATTTCAGTTTCTGTTCAAATTTTTAAGTGGCTAAATTAAGCCCAGGCTCGGCATGCTGGTGGGGTGGGGGGCAGTGTTTAAGTTGATGTGATTTACAAAGAGAGCTGAAAATATATGGGATTTTGTGATTATAGGACGACAATGGGTTCATACAAGGCTTGAGACGATCTCCACAACAATAAGTGGCCCCTGTAAGAGAGATGTGGAACTTGCAGCCCTTTGGCTCTGGATCAGTGGCCCAATAAAGGCCACTTTCACTCCCATTTCATAGCTGTAAAAACCTCTGCTTATAAATTTTTAGATTGCTTCTCTATATTTACAGTTGTTACCTCTAAGGATCTGCGCGCTCATCACATTTTCTTTCCGTTTTGTTTTTACTAATAAATTTAACCCCAGATAATGCAAAGCTTCTTAGTGTAGGATTTTCTTTTTTTTTTTAAATCAATCAGGGATGTTTTGCACCATGCACTGTCGCTGGGTAGAAATAAGATGATTGTTACGATTAAGATAACAACACAAGCGGAAATTAACAGTATTTTTATTTGTATTTCATTTGTTTTCAAGTCGATCACGATTTGTGTCTGTTTAAAGGTAGAAATAAAACAATTTGTACATTTGTGTCTGGTTTTCTTTGCATCTTTCAGATTGTGACTAAAAGCATTTCGCACGAAGAGTGAAAGCGGCGGCGTCGTCGGAGGGGTGTGAGAGTGTAACTTTTTCCACATCTTTCCTGCCTCAAGGCTGTTTTGCTTTATTCCGTTTGCGGGGGCTGGCTTTATTGTCTGTCAAACACTTGGAGGATGAGTCAGTGGCACGGTTGGCCCATTTATCCCCTGCATGTGCATTTACTTATTTATCTGATTTCAGCTGGCTCAGACAGCACCAAAGAGTCTGATCATGTTGAGCATGAACTGGATGATTTTTTTTTATTTATTTATTTTTTAAATCTGCCAGCCCCTTCTGTTTTATTACAGTGAGTTGTATGTACTTCACTAATCTGAGATATGTGTGTGGCTTCTGGCTGGGTTCCAATCAATCACCTATTGAATGTAACTTGCATGCATTTTATGCATGCAAAATTAATATTGGGTGGCTTATTTCTCACAGTGCAGGATGACATCCTGAAACATTTTGATGCATCTGCACAAATTTAGGGAGCCAGCAAAGGCTTGAAGGCTGTGAAGAAAGAATGCAGCATACAGTCTGAAACTTTCAGCTGGGGCTCGTAGTGTGTCTGTTCAGATGCTCGTGTCCTTTATCATTTCGGTCCTGATCTATATTTTATTAACCATTTGGAGTAGGATGATCCCAACAAATGAAATGTGGGGCAGAGGATGCTTGTGTGGGACAATGTAGGACACAGAAAATTTTTGATAGCAAGGAAGTTGTTATATTTCTTGACACCAGCTGCGTTTGTTGGAGCTAGGAAGGTTTATTTTGCTACGATGGATAGAAAAGAAGAGTTGAAATTACAGGACGATGTGCTCTTGGCTGTTATCACACAGTGACATGAGCTGGTTAGAGTGTACAATAGTGCATTTTTTTTCCCTTGTCACGCTTCAGGGCTGCGTTCAGTGTTACAAGGGAATGATTAGGAAATCTGAAGTTTTCAGCAACATTGTATGCTATGCATGCAGTTTTCTTAATAAAATATAAAAATGAAACACAAGCTTGGATGGCGTAAACAGTCACTAAAACAGCTTGGTTGCTTGAGGGTTAAATAAATCTAGTAATAAAAAGAGAAAGCATAACTCGGGACAACCAGAGGAGCTGCCCCCGGTGCTGAAGGGAGCTACAGTTTCATGTTCCAAGGAGCTGAAAGAGACTGTCTTTGATAGCTGAACCATAATGTGAATAAAGTCATCCAGCCACTTAAAATACTCCAGCTGAGCCTTTGGAACGACAGAGCGACCTCTGCTTTCGACTTCTACTCCTTGTAAAGCGCTCCGTCGCTGGATTCCTGAATGCTTGACACCCTTTAAAATATGCAGCAGCGCTACCTTTCCAGTTGAAACCTGTCATTTTAGCACCCCAGATTAGTGGCTGGCAAAAATCCAGAGAAGAGCGAGGTGTCTGCATACAGTGTGTCTGAAAATAGAAGCACAGAAAGATAGATTGTGTTTCAAACAGCGGGGCTGAAACGGTTGGCAGACCTCAGAAAGGATCAGAATCCGTGTAAAGCCACATTTCTAATTCAGAGAAAGGTGTGCAAAATGTGCTTTTCAGACTGTGAGCGGTCTATTAAAATGAACTTTAAAAGGCAGAAGCAAGATTACCACATACGGATATAGAGGAGGTTTGTATGTCCTGGTTACTGGCAGTATGGCAGAACAGGGTGAAGATGTGAGACTGCTTAGAGGCACCATCTTAAAAAGCTGAGTTGTTTTGTGCGGCAGGTTCACATGTGGTCCTGAACTTTCTTATTTTTGTAAGTTAAAAAAAAGCGAAATTCTCAAGTCTACTTTTTAATTTATAATGAATAAAAATACTTTTCTCATCTAGTGTTTAGTTTAGTTTTAGTTAACTGTAATAAGGTTGATCACATGTGACATATTGCCGCAAAGGTACATGGAAAATACATAAACACACAAAAAACATTGTGATACTACAATATTTTGAAGGGCAGGAGGATCCTTGGAGAGAGACAGGATGTCGATGGGGAAAAGATCGTGTGCCTGTAGCCTGAAGTCTCTGACTGCTCTGACTCTCATGTCTATATAATAAATCAAGCCTTCATGTGTGTGAGAATATTAGAGACAAGTTGAGGATAATCCCTGATAGCCTCGGGGCTTTATATTCTATTTTACATTTTACTAAAGGTTTTGTGTTCTACTTTAGATGCAGATGGTGCACAAAAATTCAACAAAATATAGGAAATTAAGTGATGCTCAGAGTTTCCCGGGTGAAGTCCCACAGATCCCACACTTCATGCGGCCATCCCTTCCAGTACTCGAGACCCACGCCTATGAATGCAAGCTTATCTGTTTGTTTTATTTCATTTTATTTTATTTTAAAATTTTACATACTTTAGTTCATTACTTTAGGCATTTGTAAACTCTGTTATTAAAAGTTTATATGGATCATTCTACAATCGGAGGACGATTTAGGCTTCAAAAATTATATATATAAGGGACCCTTTATTTGATTGTCGTCTGTTACGCATTAAAGAAAAACAAATAATAAACCATCAAGAAGAAAAAAAAATTGCATCAAAGGCACATTTTTTATGAAATATTTTAGTTGCTGTGTGCTCTTCTCAGTAAAACCCTGTTACAATACTGAGACCTGAAAAATAGATTTTAAAAATGTTTTTAGTCACATTCATAGGGTTAGGGGGATCATTCAATTCATTCAATTAATATTTTTTTAATCTACCTTGCCCAGCTTTTCAATAGTCACACTTTTTTTTCTTATTTTTTAGCAATTTCAGTATTTATTTTTAAATCTTTGCTCAAATACACTGGTCATTTAATAATTCAAACGATTAAAAAGGCAATAGATAGAACTAAGAAAAACATTCATGATTCCTTTATTAAAAATGAGATGGTATTAATGGTTAAAATTAGAGTAACAGGGTTGCACAAGTTAATAGGGTTGAATGGATTTATTACTTTTATTTGGAGATGATGACACATCTGTGACAGATACTCATGAAATGATGTTTAGTAATATTTTAGATGCTTTTAACACATGTTTGCAATGTTTATTTTAGATGTATGGAATCAGGGTTGGAAATCAGTGCTAGCATTTTTGTTTTCTCAGAAAAAGATGCTGGCAGTGGAATGTAATGAAGTGTGGAAGTAGAGGATAAATGTGGTTATATAAATAAAGGAGGGAAACTTTGAGATGAATTTGTTTTCTTTTGGTAATATGGCTATAAGGCTTGCATTGCTTAGATTGACAGTAGAATGGCTTATTATTTGTGTTTATTATTAGCTTAATACAATCGAAAGATTGTCATCTCAGTAATTACAACTTAATTACAACTTAAAATAAATAAAATTGCCTAACCTTTAATTATAGTCTGTAAATTTTCCATTCTAAAGCACTGAGTTACTCCCTATGATCCTTAGACGCGTAATTAACAGCGCTTTCAGGCAGGTTATGGTGTCGCTGCTGATGACTGCATCCTGTGTACTATTAGCTGCGAGTGATTGTGTGAAATGCCTTCCAGCAGCCAAATAGAAGCAGAGGCCGTTGTACCAGAAAACACTCACCTCTGCACGTCGTAGTAAACCTAGTACAAGGATTGGCCCCGCCCACAAAAGGGTCTCACCAATCACAGAGCTTAAAACAAAGCCACTGGTTTGATTTGTAAAATTGACCTTGACCTAAGCGAATGGCGCAGCACGAGGGGCGTGGTTAACAGCTAGTTCGGTTGCGTTGGACGTCGCTCATCATCAACTTTTGCTACTAGACGAGCCTGGAAAAGCTAGTTAGCGGCTACAAAACACAAACATTTCGTGGTTCATTTGCTTCCCGGTGTCGTGCATTCGTCCCCTTCTCAAATTCAAACTGGGATCTGGAGCTGTGCACGAAGGAGGAAAAATTCCATAAGCGACGAGGGGACTCCATCTTCGGGGAGAGCCAGCGAGGCGGCGTAGAGCTAGCGAGCTGCGCTGCTGCTAGGCTAACTTTCCCACAGCCAGCGGAGCGAGAGCTGGAGCGAAGCGAGCGGGTGGCTTGCTGCTAAACGGTCTACCTGACGATACTTTCGTTGACTACAAAAGACTCCCAGGTAGGTTCTGGAAGCCAGCACAAGCGTGTCAAGCGTGCTTCGCTGCGCTGTTTCTTCAGCGCTGAAATGCAATCCTTTTCTGTAGCTGCAGGCCATAGCATTAGCTTCTTCGCTCCCTGCCTCAGCTGATAACATATTTACCCTGCTAAGCTAATGCACTGTGGAAGCTGGTAGAATCACAACCACATTCCCGTCTCACGGAACCGTATCATGTACTGTCCTTCATCGTGTTATAATACAGATGTAGACCGGTTATATGGCAGATGTCAAGGCTGCCTTTGAGCACCGGTGCGAAACGTAATGCAGATACTGTGTGATGTGCAGAAATGCAAAACTCGTAGCTGATTGTGGTTTGTTGTTGCTGCTGCTGTCACAGCGTTACTTTGATGTCTGTGGTTTCAGCATGCTGATGGTGGGAGGCGATGGACGGAAGCACTAGAATGAGTGTGAAGGAGCTGTGTGAGACGGATGACCTGGCCACCCGCTTGGTGCTGGACCCTCTGCTGGGCTTCAGCACCCACAAAATGAACATCAGGTACTCTGCCAAACAATGCAACGATCATGGAGTCCAGTACTACCCAGTGCTATGGCTGGCAAAGAATGTAATCGCTGCTGGTTTAGGGGAAAAAGCAGTGGCTAAGATGTGATAAAATGTCTTTTTTTTTTTAATTATGAAAGAAAAACATTTAGTTCAGTGTTTTGCAGCTGCTCAGCAAGTCAGTTTTGTTTCTTTTATATTTATTTTTTGACTGATATCAGTATTGGAGGGAAAACTGCAGTGTGTTTGGTCACAGTCTTTCCATTGTCTATTTTTCCCTTTTTTGAGTGCTGGTGGGTTGTCAGTGACATTAGTAGCGTTCCTGATACTGCTTTCTTTTATTTTGGCTTTTTTAAAATTCATATTTCCTGATGTCAGTGGCCGATTGTGTTGTGTCACATCAGTTTTCTGCTGGTGAAATGTTAAGAAGTAGTATAATAAGGCACTGGAAAGACTTTAAAACATGAGTTACTGTTTATGATGGTGACTTGTTTATTTCCCTGACACAAAGGTGGGATAACTAACAATAAAGAAATATTAATTAATAAAAAAAAAAAATCAGGTCTCGAACAAATAATTTTAAGCCCAAAATGACAGAGCTAGTTCAGTGACTAAAATGACAGAGGAAGGTGATTTATGACTCATATTTTATACAGAAATATTCTTTAATGGCTGTTTATCTGTGGCATATATTGTAAAATATTATAATGTCATTAATTACGTTAATTTTTATGCAAAAAGTAGTAAAAAACGCTGACTGTATGATCTGGCTATTATACTTTTTCACAGTCAGACTGTTTTTTCATCCTTACTTCCAGGCTTCTGTTTCAAACTAAATCTCAACAAATACGTTGTTTGTATCTGTGTGAGTTTGTGCAGAGACATTCAGAGTGTTCATATCACTTTTGCCAACTCATTTCTGTCAGTTGAGCTGTTTTAATTTTTACTTCATGCTTTAAATGTCTGACTCGAGGCTTCTGCAGCAGTAAATGTTGCCACGCTAGTTCTGTTAGTCATTGTTCACTGCAGACTATTACAATGTAACGATTAGAAGTGGAAAATAAAATGAAACCTGTAGTGTTACAAAAATACATACATTTTCAGGGTCACTGTTACTTTTATGCTTTCATAAACGACCCAGTACAAATTTCCATATCCTCCCCACACCAGTCAGCTAATTCATGTTATTTAAACAAACAAACAAACGATAACATTTTAAAAAACTATTAAAATTTGTTGAATTGATAAATTCACAGTTGGGAACATTTTTGTGATTAAACGTATCACCACAGCACACTGAAAAATACAGCTTGGGTCATAAATTAACTTGTTGAAGCTTAATCATCACTCCAGAATTTCACGATCCTTTCGTTCCTGTTAAAGCTGCGTCCGAGCTCTATAAAACATTAAGGACGCGGGTGCTTTTGATTATACTGTAATGCAGTGACACTTCAGGCCTGCTGCAAAAGCCGTGAAAGTGAAAGTGAAAGTTAATATACAATAGTAACCAGAATGGAAAAAAATAGCAAATGGTTGTTTATTTGAAGCAGTGGCCAAGTAAAAGTTCTCGTCTCAGTCCCTGCAATTAAAATGAAAAACTTGAATATTACTTTAATGAAGGTGCTCACAGCAGCAGCAAACTCTTGTTTAGTTTCCTAGAAAAAAATCATATTTGACCAATCAAACGTATGGGTGTAGTGACTCCCCAAAGGGCCATGGAAAAACAGCCTGCACATGTTGGGCATGTTTAGGTGCCTCTGTATTAAATACAGTGGGGAATTAGGGGTAGATTGCTGGCAAAGATGCGCAGACATTTAGTAATCACTATCTCAGCTTGTAACAACATACTGTAACTGTGGATAACATTTACTGTAAGTTTAACTGTCAGTTGATTTTAGTGGGGTTTATTTTGTGGTCTTGTGTCATAATCAGAATATAATCAAGTTTCTCGAGTGTTTACATTCTTCCATTTGAAGCCAATAATATAAGTGTTTACTGATTTAAAAAGAATTTTTATGATTTAAGACTTAAATTTGAATGCTATATCTAAACTTGAATATTAATAGGAAGCTTTTTAGACCCCCTCAGTTTCTGTCCTGTAGCATTTCTGCTCTTCTTATTTCTCTTTATTTATTTATTTTTTTAAGCCCCCCACCAGAGATCCGACGTTGGGGTAACCTCAAAGAGACCCTTTTGCGGTTTCAGCGTACGCACGACTTCAACGCTACGTTTGAGGCTCTGACGGTGGGCGAACTGGCTGGTGACTACTTTAATGCGTTGGGGAGCCATCGACAGGAGCTGCTGAGACAACATGTAGGCGTAAAGCAAAAATGTTGTGTGTTAACATTTGACTTTATCTGTGTTAGGTTTCTATGAGTTTATCGCCGATTCTTGAGTGTGAGAGCACAATCTCAACCATCTGTGATATTTGCAGGTTTATCGTTACCTCGGTGCCTTCCTGTTGGATAGCGGTGTCAAGATAGAGTCCTGTGACAGATACTCCTCGGAGACCAACGGAGCAAAGATAACCTCCACTAGGCACTGGTAATCACATGCAGCAGCATCACGAGCTGCCACTGCTGCAGCCCTGCGTCTTGTACTGTGTTGTTTTTTTTTTAGGCCTGTGAATATGTGACGCCTGAATTGTTCCTCTGCAGGTTTGTAGGAGAGCGGGTAGAGGTCCTGCTGGGCTGCATAGCAGAGCTGAGCCCTGCTGACAGTGCTGTGCTGAGGGCAGGAGTCAATGACTTTAGCGTGATGTATTCCACACGTAAACGCTGCGCTCAGCTCTGGCTCGGGCCTGCAGCCTTCATTAACCACGGTGAGTGTGTTTACCATCACCACTGATGGGTTTACACATATATGTATACATGCATCTAAATGGAAATCTAGGTCATGCCTTTTCTCTTAAAGTGGGCCTATTATGCTTTTTATTTTCTGCCATGTATGTACTGTTACACACTCGTTGAACATGGCCAGAGTTTCAGATAATGAGTTCAGTATGTGTGCAGGTAATCCTTTTATAATTCAGAGGTCTTAGGTGTAGGACTGCTACAGCAAATAGGAGCTGTGATTTGTATTACAGTCTACTCAAAAATCATTCTGACTCCCTGACGTTTTTGGACACTTCATAAGTATAAAGAGGACTTTATGCTTTGTCTTATTCCCTGTTATATGTGTACTTATGGCTGTGCAATTAGTTGAGTTTTAGTATTTGTTTTTGGCTTGATTAGTTCAATTCTCATTGATTTTTGTTATTCACATTAGTGTAATCAGTTTGATTATAATTAAAGTTAAAGGAAATCCACTTCATTGAGAGGAAAATTTTTAGAAAATATGTTGAAATAAATAATAAATTTTAAGTCTGTGAGTAATGTGTTTAAAATTTGCCACCTCCTTGAAGACCAGAATAATTGTGATTATGATTTTTGCTGTTACTGAGGAGCCCTTTATTTAAAGTTAAATTGGTGGATGCTCGTTTTAATCGTAGCTCAAGTTTCAAATGATGAAGCTGGTGTCCGTGCAGTTGATCTCTGTGGGCCAATGGCTGCTCTGCGTGCTCTGTTTCGGACTCTTTGCTCTCCGTGAGACGAACAAAGAGAGGGTGTGTCTAGAACAGGGGTCACCAACCTTTTTGACACTGAGAGCTACTTCAAGGGTACCGAGTAATACGAGGAGCTACTTGTT
>JAVDPK010002494.1:86658-101074 GCA_034780415.1 Cichlasoma orientale | reverse complement strand
AGTAAAGTACAGATACCTGAAAAATCTACTTAAGTACAGTAACAAAGTATTTGTACTTCGTTACTTCCCACCTCTGGTTATTTTTGATAGAGGACACTAACCCTAAACCAAACCCAGCTCTGTTCTCAGTTTAGATTATTTATTTTTCCTTTAGATAACTTCACGGAAACCCCAGTGAAAAGCCACTGTTTTTGGAGGTTGAAGAATAACTGTTAAATAAGATTATAATTATTTACCAAAATAATCAAGACTTGATTTTTTTGCCATATTGGAAGGAGTTTCTTAAAATATTTAGATTGTAAGAGGGTTAATAATTGAAAAAAATCAATTATTGTTTCTTCCTTTTTAAACTCGTTCCACTGTGGACACGCTTTGTTTCTTTCTGCTTTTTTAAAAAAAAGCTGCACATTCTTGATGCATTTTGCCATCATTGTCTTCACAAGCTTTGTTTGCATTATAGACTAGACTCTGTGTATAAAGTGGTTCACAGGATAGAAAAGCAGAACAAATGCTTTTATATAGAAAACCAAAAAGTTAATTTGCTTCTTTGTTGTTGTCTCTCTTTCATAGCCATCCCCTCAAGGAACTCCTTCACTCAGCAGATGAGGAGAAATGCCTTGAAGAACAGAAAACTGAGTCAGACAAAGAAGTGGAGGCAAGAGAAGCAAAGACGATCAGGAAAGCACCCACTGAAGTCCTCCTCTACAGTCAAACAGCGGCGGACTGTTCCACTTTTGTCCCAGGTTACTCTAAAGGACCTTAGAGTCAGAGTGCGGCGCCACACTCTGGATTTTTTACTCAAGTGTAAGGATCCAAAAAGCAAAGAGAGAGCACTCCTGCAACAACTGGAGGAAGTGAGACCAAACGATAACCGGCCGAGGGGGCTGAATGTGACTGGGGAAGACAGTGAGAGCAGTACGGTGAACTTGAAGCCTTTAACTCTGAATTCCTCCATGTCGGCTTGTCAGAAAAGCAGACCTGCAGTAAGAGGCGCAGGTCCTAATGGGAGACCTGTCAGAGTGGTGGGCAGGAAGCCCGTTCACATAAGGACCTCTGCAAGAACGAAAAGGACGGCTCGCACCGCACTCACACACCAGGCAAAGTCCAGTAACGCAACTAACACTACAACTGTTTGGCACGCCGATGAGGTAGACAAAATCTGCGGTACAATAAAACAAGAGAATGTTGAAACTGCAATCACAGAAAGTCAGAGCACGACGTGCAGCAGCGTCGAAACCAGCGTCATCACCACGGCTCAGAATCCAGCTGCTGGGCAAACTGAGCGCAAGACTATCAGAGCTTCATCCACGAGTAACACAGATGGATTGAAGAACACTGGAGACAATCCACTAATATCTCTGAAGCAATACCTTACAGTCAATCTCACCAGATTGTCAGTGTCACAAAGTTCAGAAGGTGGAAAAAGCTCTAAAGAAAGGAAAGTAAGAGGAGGGAGAAGGCAGGGTCCGGGACCAGCAACAGAAAAGCGAGTGTCCAGATTTCGGCAGAGGCAGGGCAGGAGTTCAGAGATCTGCATGGCTGACGATAACACAGGGGTGAGGGAAATGTTTTTTAAGGCCATAGATAGTGTCAGTCTAAGGAAGCAGCATTCAAGCGAGAACACGGGTGACTCATCCCACAGCGAGGAAAAGAGGAGCGACAAATGTATCGAAATACAAACGGCTTCAGAAGATGAGACTGGTTTTATAAGAAAGGAGCAGCAGGATGTTTTAAAAGACAAAACAGAAGGACAGAAAGAAGCCGTATCAAAAGCTGTAGAAGGTAAAAGTAATAAAAACCTGGAAGAAGTGAAACAGTCAGATTGCGAAATGTCCAGTGAACAGCAAAAAACCATCCAGGGTGTTAAAAATACAGCCAAGGATGTTTGCATGCAGGAAGGAGTTCTTGAGGGATCAGAACAAATTGGTCTGAGTAAGCAGCCGGTAAGTAGGCATGAAGATGACATTGTTATAAAACAGGCTAAGGTTCTGCTATCTGATATTTTAAGAAAAGATAAGTCATTAATAGACGGGAGATTAAAGGGAGATAATGTAGGACGAGGGTTTTCTACCTCAGCCTCCAAAGAGTGTGCTGAGGAGGAAGCAGAACAAACTGAAATAAATGGAGGTAGGTACCATCGTTCAGTGCAGAGGAGGATTATAAGAAGACAAAAGATAAGGCCCAGAGCAGTGAAAAGAAAAGCAGAAGATAAACCAAGCACCAAGGGACACTTGAGCAAAGACGTTTCAGATACAGTTAAGACTGAGTTGAGTGAGGGGAGTTTGGAGCTTAAGTTGCCGCAGAGGCACAATGACCCACCGGCCACCTGCCTCAACCCACTACCTCACAAGTCACTTATTTCGGCAAAAGCTACGATTACTCCAGACACCAATGCACCAGCGCACGCGCAGTCTAACATACCTCTGAAGAAACGTACATTTCGCAGTTCAGAATTAGACTCTGAGCAAAGTCTAAATTCTTCCTTAGATCAGGTTTCTAAAAATGCTGCAGAGTTGAAATCACCTGCAGTGCTAGGGCAGGACCTCGCCCCATCGTCAGGCGAGAGTAGCAAAGTGAAAAGAGAGAATAAAGTCAAAGTTAGGAGAACAGAAATGCAGCGGTTAGCCCCCAAAAGGATTATGAAACAAACCTCTTTTAACAGAGTCCTTCGCTCCAGACCGGCTGAAGCTCAGCGTGGCCATTTAATGAGGAACGCTCGAAAGTGTAAGTTAGAGAGGCGGGATGAAGATGACGTCAAAAAAGCACAGACACTAGAGAGTGATAAACAGAGTGAACCTGCTGAGGATGTCTCTGAGAGTCCTTTAGATGAATCTCAAAATAAAGATCAGGGGAAAACATTGATGCTTGAACAAAGCGGTTTAGAGGAGATGAATTCAGACTTTTTTAAGATTCGGCTCAAGAGGAGAAGAGGGAAAGTATGGGAAATGCAAAGTGCGGGATTGGAAAATATGGCGTTAAAAGCAGAAAAGGGAGATGAGATGGTGGAATTTGATCCTTTTAAAGCTATTATGGATTCAGTATCAATTTTAAACATGGAGATGGAGGCAGCTCAGGCTCACGTGCAGGCTAGTAAGAAGTCGAAAAACAGATTGCATCGTTTGAAAAAAAGAGGGGAGAAGCTACATGAAAAGCAATCTATAAATTTCTCCGCTATTTCTGCAAAATCAGACAAAGACCTTGAAAATGCTGAAAACGTATGTGGGCCCAGTGAATCTGCCAGCAACGAAGTAGAGGTTAAAGAGAAAATCGATAGGGACCCTGTGGTCGGAGTCAAGCAGCTGCCAGAAGAAACTGAGAGTCAGAAAAATGACAGTGCATTGTTGTCAGCGGTAGGGCAGGAAACAAAAATCGAAGACGGTTTTGTAAAGAGTTGCTGCTTGTTTGAAAGTGGGTCACAAAAAAAGCTAGAGCCAGAATTGGATTTAAATGGCTGTCCATTACCGGTAATTAAACTGCGGAGGAAGGTGGAGGATATTTGGGAGGTGGACAGCAAAGAGGAGCTCATACAGCCTGATCTGAAAGTAGAGACCATTATTAAGACGGAGATGAAGGGTCACATTTTAGGGAAACAAAAAGCATTTCCTGATTGTTGCAAGCTCAAAGAAGAGTGCCCATCTTCTCAGAGACTGAACAACAGCTCTCTGAAAACAGAGCCGCCGCCATTTTCTTTGTCTCTGTCGCCGCTGTCGCTGTCCTCGCCTCTCAATGACAGTAAAGCTGAAGTTGCATCGTTGGCTGCAGACAGAATCACTGAGAGGCCAGAGATGATCAGCGGAGGAAGGAAACAAAGGCACAAAATGGACAGAACACACAAGTGTGGGCCTGTCGAAACACCCACCACTTGCCTTAGTCACACTCTCCAGCAAATTGACAACAGTCTCTCTCGGCTTTCCGAGGGCCTGTGTTCATCTCAGACTTTGGAAAAGCCCACAGTCTCTTCTAATTCTGTCATCCAGCCCCCGTCACAGTCTCCCCCGTTTGCAACAGCAGATAACATGCTTTCTAGTGAGCCCAGCTTCACAAACTGCTGCGATGACATTCTTGACTTTCAGTGTCTCAACTTTGAGGGGTATTACCAGCCACAGAACATACTTCCATCGTCTCCATCAGATCTGTGTTCCCTGGATCCGCCCACAGATCCTTTCAGCAGTCCGCTCTCTCACAGCCCTACCGACACATGGACCACTGAAACTCCATACCTTGGCCCTCCCAGTCCTGGAAATAACTTTACCAGTGATGATCTGCAGTTTTTTCCAGGCCTAATGCCTTCCAAAAATGACTCTGTTCCTCTGGAATGTGAAGCGAAGGATACCTCCAAAGACAGAAACCTACACAACCCCAGTTTTAGTTATTTAGTTCCGGGCAACTCTGACTTGGCCGCTAAAGATCGAATTATAAGTAAAAATCTGGGAATGAGGCTGTCCAGAGAAGACCTAAAAACTCAGCCTTTATTGGCACCCAGCAAACCTCGTTTGCTTGGTGCAACATCCTCTTCTGTTACACCTCAAAGTCCTGTTACTTTAATCCAACCCCCCATCAACATGAAGCCGAGCACCAGCCAATCAAAAACCCCGGCTAACCTTAAAACCCAGGGTCCCTTCCATCGTATGACCATTCCCAACAAATCCCAGTCGTTTCCAAGCAGTCAGCCAAACACAATTAGAGGAGTGTCCCAGGGCTGCTTAACAAAGTCCGTCCAGTCATCTCAAATGTCTAACAGATTCCTCTCTCCTCAGCTCTTCACCGTGAAAAATCCCAACCCTCCCGACAATCCATTCAACTTTCCAGAGAAAACGTCTACAGTTATTCACAGGGTGCTTAAGTTTCAGGGGGGCAACCAGAGCCAGAACTTGTACAGTGCACCCTGCAAAGACACCATGGCTGCCGGCAGCCCGACCGTCACGGGCAGAATGCTCGGTGCGAAACCAGGCGCTGTAGAGAGAACTCATCCGAGTCAGAGGTTCTGCGTTGGTGCAGACGGTCATCAGAAAGGCAGCGTGCACGTGCAGGGGTTTGAAAAAGACATCCACCTCGGTCCCTCCAACAGGCCCAACCTTCATTTTAATAAACCCAACTCCCCAATTTCCCAGTCTTACAGTAAAGCTAAGATGTCATCAGACAAACATGAAAGCGGTGAAGCCAACATGGCGTACAAAAACTTCTCTGTCCTGCCAAGGCAATTCTTCTTCCCCAGCAAAATGTCCGACGGTTATTTGTCACCACAGGAAAAGAGTATGAAACAGGATAAATCCACTGCGCCGACCTCAGACAAACACCAGCCATGTTACACTCAGCAAGACCCCTTTGATTTCAGTTTTGGCTCTACTCTTTCCCCCATGCCTCAGCACAGCAGCCCCCATGTGGTCCACAATACACCACCTGGCACACCAGCACCAGCAAATAAGTCCTCAGCCTCTTTCCCTTACGGCTATCAAGGCCCTCCTTACGTACTAAACTTCAGCGGAGACCATTCATTGACCCTGGGTCTCAGGGACGGTGCTGAGGGCTACCCAGGACTGGGCTCAACAAACTACACCTACCACTGCCTGATGGAGCCTTCAGGCACACAGGGGCGGCTGGTCGTTGAGCCCTGTGGACCCCAGCTGCCTAACCCAGCTTCTCTGGCTGGATTTTCAGGGCTCAAAGGTCAGGACGAGCACTGCAGGAAGGACATGCAGCAGCAGTGCCAGCCTGGGGAACACCAAGGCACATCACACTACGGACCTGTTACAACATCACACTCCATGGGTGCCACTAAACCCAAGAGGGTGAGGTTAGTGGTGACAGACGGCACAGTGGACTTAGATCTCCAGTACTCGGACTGAATTAGTCCCTGAATCCTGGAACACATTTGGGATTATATTGTATCTGTCTCTCTCTCTCTCTCTCTCTCACACAAAAAATGGTTTTGTAAAAAAATGAGCTATTAAAACCCTCTGACATTTTTCTAAATAATTATTTTGATTGACTGGTAATGTTAACTTGTACAGGGTTTTATGTAAAACAAACGAGTGTTTTAATTGCTGTATGATTTTTAAAATAGTGTGGCCACTAAAATTTCCTTAGAGTACCAAATCTCCAGTGTACAAATAAAACAAAGCATTAAATATATTTGTGTCTGGGAGGCCCTGTAAACAGTGAAAGCCCTCTCCGTGTACTGTAACATAGATGTATGAATTTTTCTACACCACGTAAGGCAGTAGAGGCAGGAGCCACCGTCACCGGTTGCTGGTACTTGTACTGGTGGGTTTTAAACAGGCAGCTTTGTGCCTCAGTCTTTGATATGTTCTTGTGACTTTTTGAAGTACCCATCAAAACACCCTCTACCCTCGATTTTATACTCACAGTAAGCTTTTCTCACTTGGTGTGTGTGTGTATGTGTGCGTGCGTGCGTGCGTGCATGCATTTGGCAGGCAGGTCTGCGGGTCTTGAGGGATCAAAGCGTAAGGTGTGTGTTGCTGCACCCGATCACGTGACTGTTGCTTTGCCAGGTTTAAGTAGGATCATTGGAAATAAATGAAAGGCTCGCGCATGAACGGTGTACAGTTAAGCGATTTCATTGTAGGACAGCTTTACTGGGTGAAGACGTGTTTCATCAGCGTGGACGACGAGTCAGTGAGAAGCTGCGATTTGTTTTTTCTTGCTAAATGAATCGAGATCTTTAACAGGACTTCACCCAGGTGGCAGATTAGGTGACAATCCTCTCACTTTTGTCCTTTGTTTGGTCTCTCTTTAAGAAAAAGAGCTGAAGGAAACCATGTCTGCAGTAGTTACTAATATTTTGTTGTTGCTGATGGAGCTACACATCCATAGGTGTTTATAATGTAACCAGAGTTATTTGCTGTTGATTGTGAGAGTCACGTTGTGTCATTACGTACTGTATGTTTTACATCAGTGGGCGGGGAGCGTTCAGTGTGACTGCACAGCCTTACATTACTACCATGAAAATGTACTGTCTTGATATGGAAAGGCCAATTATTTATTTTAATATCCTCATTCTTGAAAAGGTGCTTTTATGTAATTTATATTTCACATTGATTGTTCAAGCTATTAAATGTTTTCTATTATTTAATGGGACAAAATACTGAACTGAATATTTACACTGAGTATTTAATTTCAGAGCTTTTGACATCCAGTTTTTCAGTTTGTCACAGGTAAAAATGTTCTCTCTCTTTCTTATTGGCAGTTAGTCTTATTGAAAGTCTGCTGTAGAAATGTACAAATGTAGCCTATATCATTAAAGACTCTTAATTCTTTTTTTGGTATTTTCTCTCTTTTACTCTTTTTTTTTTTTTTTTTTTAAATACTGTTTGTATTTATATTTTTACAGTAGTAGGAAAACGAGCAGAAAGCATCCAAAAATATGTATATATGTGAAATTACCTTTCACTAGAAAGATGAGCTTATCCAGAGTGTAACATCTGGTCTGTGAGTTTGTGTTACTCCCTTTATGTTACCATTACAGTTAGTACTTAAAAAAAAAAAAAAAGGGTACAAAAAGTTTAGTCTTGTACCCCCCTAGACTGTGTATATATAAAAATGGATGCAGCCATGATGACGTCCCCCAGTGTTTCATCCAGTAGTCACAGGGCAGCAGATTACCTCACAGGGGAGTTGTTCACAGGTGGCTTCAAGTGCCAAAATTGGTACATAAACTCTTATTAGTTTTTTTTTTTTTTTGATAAAGCCCATTAGCCACTTGAAAACTCAGACTGTGGCCATTTTCAAGACTGCTGTCAACAAAACTTTCTTCAGACAAATGAGTTTCCTCCTCAAACACATTTGTTTTAAATAAATGTAGCACAGAAAGTGAGGACATTTCTTTGTTTCAACTGCTTCTTGGCAATAAATCATTCCTTTGCAAAGCCTGTAAATTAGTGCCACATTTGTAAGGGAAATGCATTGTGGGTAGCCAGATCATCTCTGCCAATGCCGAACGGCTTATTCTGCTATTGATTCCTGTTTTGAGCTTCTTGTACTCAAGGTGCTGACAATCAGGCTTGTCATCGTCGGACGCAATACAGAGAGATATCGAGATTCTGCAACCAGTGCCATTTCCTTATCTCTACAGTTTGGGACCGAACTCTTTCCTCCAAGATGACGACGCTCGCCCCCACAGAGTGGAGTTTATCAGGGACTACCTCCAGAATTTAGGAGCGGGGAGGATGGAATGGCCTGCCTGCAGTCCTGACCTCAACCCCATTGAACACTTCTGGGATCAGCTTGCTGTTGGTGCCAGAGTGACCACCACAACCACACTGGCTGACCTGCAACAAGTGCTGGTTGAAGAATGGGGTGCCATCCCACAGCAGTGTGTGACCAGCATGAGGAGGAGGTGCCAGGCTGCTGTGGTGGTGTATGGTTCTTCCACATGTTACTGAGGTACCCGTTTGTTACATGAATAATTAGATTGCAAATATATCCTGTTTCTTCAGACTTCAATCATCCAATAAACAAGACCAAACGACTCAATATCAGAATAAGCTTAACAGGCTTTCCAACGGTATAAGATTTATTGCCAAGAAGCATTATTACAACATAGAAATAATCGACCAAACAACGACTAACACTAGAATCTCACTCAACCAAACGGAAGCTCAAACTTCTTCGATGATCTGCACAACACAGGAAGCCACATTATCTGTCAAACACCTCCATCGAAACTCTGTGAAAAGGATCGAGAGCAAAAATGTGGTCGAGAGGACCGAATCAGTGACTTGAGTGTGACCTGGCTGAGGTCAAACCCAGCCAGCAGAAATCTGCCACAGCTGTCTGCATCAGCACATCTGTTAGCCAAAGTGGCTCTGCCCTAACTTTGTGTCAGTTGCTGTATGTAAGCATCTTAGTACCCACAAAGCAGAGCCGGAGGAGGGAGGAAATATGCTGAGAAAAAACGCAAACATTTGCAAGAAAAAATTCAAATGTTCTTGGAGAGTATGATGACAGCATGAAGAATTTGAATCTGCAAACGATACTCGAGTCAACAGTGCAATATTTCCCTGTGACATGTAACTGCAGTAAATGTACTTCTCACTCAGCAA
Organism: Cichlasoma orientale; assembly: GCA_034780415.1. NCBI lineage: Eukaryota > Metazoa > Chordata > Actinopteri > Cichliformes > Cichlidae > Cichlasoma > Cichlasoma orientale. The sequence continues at coordinate 92,012 of JAVDPK010002494.1, read as the reverse complement.
TTTATTAGTGTAAACTGCACTAAAGGGCCAGTTTTAGGCCTCAGGTTGAGTTCATTATTTAGTAAAAAAAATAACTAGAAAAATCCAAGATTAAATGAGGATATTCTGGATATTGGATATTAAATGAAATGAGAAGATTATATATTTAAAAGGCACAAATAGAAGAAATATTTCTCTGAGATTTAAAAAAAAATGTCAATGAATCAAATTGCTTCACTTTGTAAGCTTTTCCCCTTTTTTCCTTCCGTACAGCGCCTCTTTAGAACATCATAAGTTACATTATTAATTCCATGCTAACGTGTACTGATGCTACATTATTACACAGGTAAATATTGGGGTGTTGACTGGATCACCTGGCAGCTGCGCTTAATTTGCAGATTCAGTCATGCACTCGTGCAGGAGTTGCACAGTGGTGCAGTGGTGCAGCATTGGTCCTGCTTTTCTTCTGTGTGGGGGAGTATCCTGCCTGAATGTGCACGTGTCATCTGTTCATGTCGATCACAAATGAAACAGTTTCAATTCATCAACTCGTGGCGACGCCAAGATTGCATCGTTCTCAAAACCTTGCGCAGATTCGAGATGTCACACCTGTTTTTAACGGACTTACTAAGTGTTATAATTTTGTAGTTTTGTTTCTTTATTGGCAAGACAAGTGTGTGTAACCTAATATTAGGGCGGGAAAAAAAAAGAGGCTGCTGCTACTATACAAGTAAAATATTCAATTGAGGACTTTTACTTGTGTGAGTATTTCTCCTTTGTGGGGCCGCGCTGACGGATGTACCCATCAAAGCGTTCAGTCAGAAGCAGAAATTTAAATAATTCACTCATTAGATGCTGTCAAGTGTGCAGAGATTTTTTTTAAATTTGTTAAATTTATTTTTTACTTTCAGTTAAAAGTCTTGCTCTGCAGTCATCTTTGCTCTGCTTCATTTTCAGTCCAGCTCTAATTTATTCATCTGGTTAATTTCCATTGTTCACCCTCCTGTTTAGTGCTCAGCCTTTAGCTGCTTCCTCTCTACCTATGCTTTCATCGTACCCAACCAGCGCTCGCGTTCTTCTCCTCTTCCCCTCCTCTCTCCGAACAAATGACCCACTTCTTTCTTTCCAGCTCTCGGTAGCAGCCGAGCAGTTAATTCTGTTGCCAACTATAACAGTTTTCTCATAATGAGGATGGGAAAAAAAAAGAAGAGATTATCCATTATAGCAGTGAGGAAACTGGTGTCTTGGAGATCATACGATTAAAGAGACAGAAAAAAGGGGGAAAACTGACAGAATGTAATATTAAAACCCAGTGTTTAAGGCTGTCATTGCTGAATACACATTTTTATTCTGCTTAGATTTTATGCACCAGTTTGGCTGCAGCAAATGATCAAACCATGATTTCAGATTCTTTTCTTTATGATGCATAAATGTAGCTAAATGGCCCCTTTCATGGATGGCATCATTAGGTGAAGGTAGAGATGACTTTAAGGAGTCATCTGCAGGCAAAAAAGAAAAACATATATTTCATGCATTTATTTAAAACATTTGTATCAACAGACACATTATTTATCTTTTCATTGTAATCTATTACATAATATTTAGCAACGATTTTTCATAATTTTACCAGTTCACGATCCATCGCAATTAACAGGTTGTTGTAATGTGTGAAGTACAGAAAGAAAGTGATAAGTTTTCTTGTCATTAGTCGGCTGCATCACACAAACTAATCGGGATTTATAAATATTAATAAAAGCCCTAAAAAAATAGAACAGTAAAGATAAAGTACAAGAAAATGAACAATAAAAAAAATCAAAAGCAGCATATAAGGCAATAAAAGAGTAATAAAAGCTGTGTTTTAAGAACTCATTGACTTAAAAGTAAATAGTATTTCTCTCTGAACTGTAAATGTATTCGTAAAGTACTTGTCGATTGCGTACATGCTCGTCACCCCTGCCTTTAACTTGCTCTGCCCCCTGCAGCGTCGCCTCACACAGAACACAGTAGATTTCCATCCTGTGGCACATCGAATATTTTCCAACCACTTTAACCCAAAGTTTCCACACTTTTAATTATTCATTAAGACGCCCCCTTCATCTTGCTCTTGCATGCGTCGCAACTCCATTAAACCCAAACCTCAGCACATGCTCGGTGTGCATGCATGTAGACGCATGACTCCATGTACCCTCTGTTCGCCGCTCTGGGGATTATAACCTGTCATGTGCGCGACAGCTGTAGCCCTGCAAAATGGCTGGCTGTGTGAAGTTGTTGGAGGATTAAGTGTGAGTGTGGACTACTGGAGCCGGCAGCAGCAGCAGCAGCAGCGAAGTAGCAAGAAAACAGCCCAAGAAACAAGTTTAGGCTGAGAAGAGAGAGGAGAAAACACACAGAGGGGGGAGAGAGAGAGCTTTGGGGAGGTGTATTGCCAGTGCATGTTATTTCCCAGGTGACAGGTGGCACAGGCTTCAAATGACCGGCTGCTGGCTGAGGTGTCAGAGCATTAGTGTAAATTATGACTGCAACAAAACCCCGTGTGTCTGACAGAGGGAGCTGAATAAATATGTCAGCTGCACAAGATGCTCTTATGTTTATTGTACCTATCTTTCTCCATTAAGTCTGACTCTGCTATTAAAGCAACTCCACTTTTTTCATGTTCAGGCCACGGCCGCGTGTCTTATAGATACTGGAGACTGGAACTGCTTCTTTTTACTGGTCCAGCCTGAGCGTAATGAACAAAACATGTTAAACAAACCCTTCTACACATTCACGCCTCTTCTCTTTCCTCAGCTTGTGCATCCTCCTTCCCCGTTCTCACGTCTTTTATAGGACACGTGGCACAGCTGCATCTTCTGGACTGTTAGATTTTATGATCTCAGATGTCATATGAGCTCCTCGGTGTTTGGACAACTTTTAAATTAGGCCTGCTTTAAATGAATGTGACAAGAAGTGGTGACCGCTTTTTTAAAAAAATAACTAAAACAACATATGAATGAAATGAATACTTAATTGTGTTTTGATATTTCAGCTTTGTGCAAAGCCTCTTTCATGCCTCAGGGGTAGAAACACTTGTGCAAAGGATCAGAGCCCATCTATGGGAGCCGTTCCACTTCCTATTAATCCCACTGAGTAGAAATTGGCTGCAGTTCTGCTGCGGGTGCAGCAGGCGGCGCTTGCCAGTGAATGGAGCTTTGTCTGGTTCCTCCCATCTCCTCACTGTCAGCACTGGCTGCTACATTGGCTGTTGGTAGATAGCAGCCATACTTATCAGACATACAAAGTCCACAGATGGAGGTTTGAGAGGTGATGGGTAGGTGATGTAGGCAGGAGGCCCTGGGGTACTCTGCACTTTCCCTTCCACTCATTGGTTAGTAGTTTGGCTTAAACCACACCCCTTCACAACAGTAACCCTGTGCATTGACAAATGCAGTTCTCAATGAATTTGTTTAGCGTGACCAATAAATTTCATTCATGCTACAGTTCAGTGTGCATATGCCAAAGGACACCTTATGTGTAAATGAACTTAACCGGCTGCAGTAATTGTACAGCTGCGGCTGGTTGTAGTTGTTGAAGGTGACGGAGATTTCTAAAGAAAAACGTTTGCCCCATAAAATTTCCATTTTTGTGCAACAGCATCGCGCCTCATTCCTTCCGGATACACCTGCATCCTCGGTCACAGCTCTTCCCAAGCCTCCGCTCTGCTCGCCTCTCCCGTCCAAATGCATTTTGGAGAATTGAGACATCCTTCAAGATGGCGCACTGAGATTGATTTCCAGTTCACAGGCGGGAGTGCCGAGCAGCCAAGGGGGCATAAAATAGAGAAATGAGAAAAGCCCCTGGATTTCATCAGTCACAGGCGGGCATATGCAGGCTTAAAATTCAGCACAGACCCAATTTATTGAAACTGATAGATCAGATGGTAATTCTTGTGATACCGTGTATGAAAGTGACCTCGGTATGAGTCACCGACTAAGTGAAGAGGTGGACAGGCCTCGCTGTGTGCGGATTCATTCGCATCCATTTCTAAACGCACAGCCTCGGAGTTAATGGATGCTGCGCCGGTGAGGCAAAATACAGTGAAGGCTGGTGATATTTATTGTTATTAAGCCCACTTTAAAGAGCTGAGATGTCAGGGTTTTCCTATCAGTGTAACCTCTGAGTCGGAGCATAGACTGCCTCATCATGCCTGAAGTATGAATCCATGACTCCGCATTAGCGTCGCTCATGTCTTTGGCATGTGCAGGATGTCTGAATCAGATACAGTTTGAGCAGCTTTACTGCACTTTGAGATTTTTGTTGGCGCAATCAAAGACAAGGTGCATAATCAAATAAAACAGCACTGCAGCATGGAGTTTAATAAATCACAGCCTCACTAGAAACATTGTTTGTTGATCAATCAGCCAGCGAATCACATTTGCATAACACCTTGTATGGATATTAGTGAAATACAAAGTGCTTCACAGTGAAGACAAATAATATGCAGCGATAAAAATAAATAAAATTCAATTTCAAATAGCTTACAAGTACCAAAAGAGAGCATCTAAAAAATTAAGAACAATTAGCCAATAAAGGAAATAATAATAAAGAAAAAATATAGCAGTAACACACATTAGTGTATAAAATACAATAAACGGTCACTTCATTAGGTACACCTGTTCAGCTGCTAATTAACACAAATATCTAATCAGTCGATGGGGTCAGAATTTGGCATAAACAAGATCAAAGAATGGCTGCGGCCTTCCTTGTGTCAACACTTCAGGACGGTGCTGGTGCTGGCGTGTTGGTCTGCAGGACATTTTCTTGGCGCACTTTGAGCCCCGTAGCGCTCTTTAAATACCACCCTTTGTGACCACAGAGTGTCCAGCCTGTGATGGCTGCTTCCAGTAGGATAAAGCGCCATGTCGCAAAGCTCCAGTAATCTCAAACTGGTTACTTGAACAAGAGAATGAGCTCACTGCACTCACATGGCCTCCACAGTCACTAGATCTCAATGCAGTAGAGCAAAGCGGGAGTTTTGCATCACGGATGCGCAGCTGACAAATGTGCAGCAACTGTGTGACGCTGTGATGTCGACATGGACCAAAATCTGTGAGGAATGTTTCCAACACCTTGTTGAATCTATGCCACGAGGAATTAAGGCGGTTCTGAAAGCAAACGCAGGGCTAACCCAGCACTAGCAAGGTGTACCTAATGGAATGAATAGAATAGAATGAAACTTAAGTACATTAAAAATAATATAATATCTATGTAAGCCTCTGATGGATTGGTGCCCTATCGAGAGCATACCCCACCTCTCCCTCTGGATGGGGGACAGCTGGAATGGGCTCCCGTGGGGGGGGGGGGGGGGGGGGGGGGGGGGGGGGGGGGGGGGGGGGGGG
>JAVDPK010002494.1:76367-86648 GCA_034780415.1 Cichlasoma orientale | reverse complement strand
GGATAGGCTCCAATAACCCCCCCCCCCCCCCCACAACCCTGAATTGGATAAGTGGTAAAGAAAATGTTTGGATATGTCTATAAAGCATACGCAGGAAACATGTTACTGCTGTATCTCAGTTAAAGGACGTGGAAACAAAATACAAAATGTGAAAAAAAAAAAGAGTCAAATTTACAGCGAATGAGGCAACATTAATAAGAAAAGGCTACAAAAAATCCACAGTGAGACCAATGAGACGCAGGCAAAACGAGCCAAAAAAAAAAAAGGTAATTATTTTTCATCTCTGGATTCTGAACGAGTGGTATTGTGTTAATATTTCACTTGCAGAGTCACACTTGTCAGCATCAACAGAAGCAAACATGTTTTCTTGGTATTTCTGTGGTTGTGCGATGCACAGTCTCTCCAGATTAAACAAGCACAGGACAAGCCAACAGCCCAGAGTTTACACTGATCACACTGAGCAATGACTAGGAGATCAGATTCCTCCTGATTATACAGTACCCAACTACTGAGATCTGATTGGCATAATGGAGTTGGCTTCTACTTGCTATTCAATTCAGCTCATCAGTAGAAAGCTCCTTCTCCACCCACGGTCCTCTTCGCCACCCCCACCCCCCATGTATGATAATATGCATTGCAGCAGTGGCTTCCCTCATCCTGTTTTAGACATCTCTTTCATTCTTTATTCATGTATCTCTGTGTGAGAGAACAGCTGCACGGTGCACTGTTCTGTATCTTTGATTTGGATAAATTGTTAGATTATGGAAGAAATAAACGAGAATTGTGGCTCTAATTGACATGTGTGGTTTTGTTGCCGATATTGCATGGTGATTATTGGATAATCTTTTCTGTATCTGTGTGCGTGAGTGTTTGGTGTGTGTCTCTCTGCACTGTTGGGTGGATCCCACTCTTCTTCTCTGTTCTGTGGTGCTTTCACAGAGAGAGAGAGAGAGAGAGAGAGAAAAGAAGCAGATTCTTTTCACTGCTAAGAGTCTAACTCCAAAACATCAAAGACAGTAAGAGGGAGCGAGAGAAAGGGGGAGAGGAGGGAGGGGAGGAGAGGCAGATGTAAGGAGGGAGGGGTATGCCCTGTATCTGGGTAATGATGGAGGAGAGAGAGGGAAGGATTGAAGGGAGAGAGACAGAGAGCTAAGGGAGGGGGGGTGAGGGAGAGCAGCCAGCCAACCAGTAGAGGGAGAGAGAGAGAGAGAGAGAGACGGCGAGGGGGGGCACTGTGAACAAGCTCAAAGGAGGGAGGGAGGAGGGGACGATAGTGAGCGAGGCATGGGGAGATTGCCGGACCAAAGAGATAGAAGTGTTACTACAGAGCTGCTGCCGCTGCTGGAGGACGAGCTGGGAGTCGAGGATAATGCTCCATACCTCCGCGTACAGCAGCACGCCGGACCCCTTGTAAATTCTTGTGGTGGTGGCGGTTGTGGAGGAGGAGGGTCTTGATTGTTGCAGCAGTGATTGTCTTTTCTTTTTTTTTTTTCTTTCCTTTTCACTACATCTTCCTGCTGGCCCCTACTCACTCCTTATTCCTCTGCAACTGGCAACCGCTGGGCTCCCCCCCTCCTCTCTTTTCTACTTCTGTCCCCTTTTTTCCAGAGGAGGGATTTCTGTAATTCATCAGGGATTGTAGAAGACAGTAAGAATGTTTTCTGCTTTTCTTTTTTTCTTGACATGCATGGAAATGGAGTAGGGTGCATGCCAAAGCAAAAGAGAGTATGATTTTATTTTTGTGGAGGGATGGTGATGGAGTCCAAAGGGTGTCTGTGTGTGTGTGTGTGTGTGTGTGTGTGTGTGTGCGTGTGTGTGTGCAGCAGGAGGTGGGAGGAAGGGAGGGGGTTTGCATGTTCAAGTTTACTGCATTGATGTGAAACATTAATTCCTGTGTCACATGGCTGTCTGTGCATGTAGAATCCCAGCTTTTTAAAGAAAATATGCAGCAATTGCACAAAAACTGGAGGATCTGCTGAGGGATGCACAGACACAGGCAAGGCAAACGGAAGCAGTATTTGGCAGTGGATTACTCCTTATGCCAGCAGTATAGCCAGTTTAGTCTTTCACAGGTTTATAGAGAGGCAAAAGAAAAGAGGGAGAAAAGTGTGGGGATTAAAAAAGAAGAAGAAGAAGAAGAAGAAAGCAGAACTGCAGGAACTCACATTTGTTGGGGAGGAAAGAACAAGAAAAGACAAGACAAGGAATGAGTTAATTTATGTGCATCACATCTAAAAACTCATATAGGCAGAAATATGAGATATGGCAGCTCATAGATTTATCATTGTATCAAACTGATAATCCCACCCACATAGATTTGCATGCATGCCAAGGATTGCTGATGATCTGCTGCACAGAGGAATTCACTGCTCAGTGTTCACATTAAAAAGGCTAAACAGTGCATAAAATCACCAAGTAAACCACTTTGGATAACCTGACATATTGCCTGTAGCGCCTTGTATGCATGGATGAACATGCACACAGATGCATGTTTGCATTAGAGCCGTGTGGACCGATGCACTCGGGAGCAGGCACAGTGGGCTTGCCATGAATTAAACAGCAGCGGAACTTATTGTCCAAGCTGCTGTCCTCACACCTGAGTGACTGCTTCTACGAGAAAAGGGTCACCTTGCCAGCAAGGAACATGTGTTTGGTTTGCTCCTGTCATTATCTCGCCACCTGAGTTCAGCCTATCTATAGATGCCTTTGTCTCTGCTGAACACAGCCGCACAGGAAGGTGATGGCGGGTCACTTTACATGGTACAAATAATTACACACAAGCTGCTTCTCTATTGAAAAGTGCTGTGCAGATCAGCAGGGTGGAATTCAGCATAATGAAGCGAAACTTCACACAAAAGAGGTTTCGACAATGAAAACTCGCACATGCAATTCATGCTGTGTGTGTGTGTGTGTGTGTGTGTGTGTGTGTGTGTGTGTGTGTGATGTGTTCACATGACAATGGAAATTTGCACCACCATCAGTGCATTAGTTGTGGTTTTAGAGGAGCTTGTCGACTGGCTTGAGGTGTAAAAGCGGAACGCTTTTGTGTAGCGATGATTGAGTAAAGTGTTGGTGAACAAATACACAACTCGGTCTTTGCTTTTGAGTGGTGCTCAAAGTTCAAACACACTCATCACATGCTGATGTCAAGCAGTCATCGCACACTAACGCACGCTACCAGCTCTCCATAGATCAGTGTCAGCGGCGCTTCACTTGCTCATATAAAAGTAATAAGTTTCAGTCTGCACAGACACAATATACTGCACATTTGAATTCAAGCCCATAAGTTTCAGTTTAATTGGCAAATCCCCTCTTTCTGGGGGGCATAGGTGATGGACCCTCTGCATAGAGAGATAATGGCATATCTGCATTTGGCTATTGTTTCGCGAGCATCTATAACTCTTTACAGCACCTGTTATTACAGATATCACATTTACTTGACTAATCCACATACTTACTTTGAGTTCAGCCACAAAGGTCAGAGGTCAGAGGTTAAACCATCAAAGTGAGATACGCAAAATGCAGCCAAACTCAAACAGGAGCTCTGCAAGGCCAGGTTAAAACAAATGTTCAGGTTTCACTTTAGCCCACTTTTTAATTTCTTCACACCAGTGGCAATAAGGCAGCATGCTCTAAGGTTCTGCCATGGTACCCTTCACAGGGGGTATCTATTTGCAACCTTATCATCTGCACTTCACAGAGTCCATCCATCCATCCTATATCAGCTGGAATAGAGGGGCTATCCCAGCTGTTCAAAGGCCAGTGCACACCCTGGACAGATCACCAGTCTATCACAGCAGCGTTAGCACATAGAGCCAGACAACCATTCACACCTATGGATAATTTAGAAGCACTGATTAACCTAACACCTTTCATTTCTTTGGACTGTGGGAGGAATCTGGAGTACCTGGAGAGCGCCCATGCAGCCACGACTGAGAACATGCTAACGCCACACAGAGAAGGCCCCGGCCTGGATTGACAGTGAGAACCACCTAAACAGTAAAACCATAAAATCTAAGAGTGAAATTAATATTTTAGAAATATTAATATTTCTTCTAGGTGAACACAGTCGATTTTCTGATCCTGTGCCCTAAAATGAGTGCCAACATGTACATATTTTGTTGCTTGAGAAGCTGTATGACACTCACGGGTAAATATGGACACACAGAGTTACAGCTGTCCCACTTTATGTGGCACTGCACATCATTTTTATCCCTTGTTCTCCTGTCCCACATGCTGACACAATGTCCCACATTTTAAGTTTGGCTCTGTATACTGTATGTGTACAGTACCAGTCAAAGGTTTGGACACACTTACCCATTCATATGAATGCATGAGTGTGTCCAAACGTTTGACTGGTACTGTATATGTGTCTATATATATTTTGCCTCACAAGAAACATGTGGCTGAAAATGAGATTCTCGCTGAAACCCAAAGATGACAGTTTAGCAGTTTAACAGTTTTAACAGCTGCTGTGACACAAAAAGGGAATACACAAGTGTAAAAAAGGCTGTTACATAAAATCACAAAATCAATTTTACCTTTCATTTATGCTTGTACGGAATTGGGAACATTGCATTCAATACTATACGTCTCATTCACGTGATCCATGCCAAACCCTTTACATGCAGTTTTTTATTTAAGTCATATGTCACCATTTCAGGCTAGCTCTCAGCATTCTTAATGTCTGTCTCACATTTGACTTGTTGGGATTGGACCACCTTATGTACCTCATGTTTCTACCCCTGGGTCCAGTAATTAGCCCTAGGGAGCAGATTTGTGTCGCTTGTACTGCAGGGACATAAATGTCTCCCTATTTCTGAGAGTGTAGAAAGTAAGAAATAGGAATTTTGACATAAAACTAGTTTGCACCGTTCTTCCTCATCACCAGGAAGTGAAACCTTTCACTGACTGTAAAACCAGTACACTGTTTGTTTAGCTGGTCCTCAGGTTTGCCGTATTAATGCAATACCTGAAGCCTCAGAATGACACAGAAAGAGGAGTCTGAGGGAGTGAAGTTTGGAGGTGCGGCCCAGATTCGCCAAATCTAAATCTGTTATCTTGGCTCCCTGGGAGCTGAGTTTAGTCGATGTGGTTCAACAGGCCGACGCCTCTGTAGAGTGTTGATTAACTGACTGTCGGGTCGTTTGTACTTCAGATGTTGTCGGGCTCAAAGAGAGTCAAGGTCCAACAAACAGGCACGGCTTGCTGCCCTTGCAGCCGCATCGCCATTCAGCTCATGTTAGCAGGGAAAATACCATTAATTCCTTCTTGGTCGGTAAAGTGTTGTGAAACGGCACACTTTAGTTCCACTGTGCACACAGAGGACACAGCGCCCAGTTGACATTTCCACCCATGCAGATCCCTCTTTGGGGATCAAGGGACCAAAATCTCTTCTCGCCGCTCATTCAGTTTAACAAAGCTTGACAAAAAGAGGATTTATCAGCACGCTAGTGCAGAGCTTACCTGACTCATGGGCGAAAAACAGGCCTTGACGGAGATAAATCTTGATTAATTGGAATTAATTGGATTATTTCAATCCATGTTTATTCGGAATCTTCTTCCACAGGGGCGTGGGAAGGAAAGAAAGGGGATGAATGTTGTGACTTTTGGACTGATTATCCCTCCGTTCGGTTGTTGTTGTGGTGACATCTTGTCAAATCCTTTGTTTTCTCTAAGGGATTGCGTCTCTTATTTTCAGTCTCTCTCCTGGTTTATTTGCCCAAGTGCAGGCAGTGGAGCACGACTTTCTTTTCAATATTTGCCACACTGCTCAGAGGGAGATGTATTTCATAACTCCAGATTTAGCCATCTCGTTTGCTCTCTCACTCTTTTCTCTCTTTTTTTCCCTATCTCACTCAGTCCTTCCCCATCTCTTGTAAACGACTGATCTGGGACAGACAGGCCTCCCCTGCGCTCTGTCCTACTTCACTGTTGTCCTCTCTCTTGTTTCTCCTTCTTCCTTTTCCTCTGTTGTTTACCTCTATCCACCTTTCTCTTAGTGACTAGCTCTGTCTCGATCTCTATTAATCATTTCACCGTCTGCGACTGTTTCATCATACCAGAGTGATGGTTCCGTCTGGTGTTAATAGGCTGTCAGGGTGTTTGGGAGACAGAGGTGCTATCATTACTTACAGTCCATTTTTCTCCACCTGACGTGATGCAGAAAATTGATGCTTGTCGGTGATGAAACACCTCCCGTTTGATTGGAAGGGAGGAGATGGTTAGGAGTGAGTGTAGGTTTGGTGAATGGTCAAAAGCTCTGTAAGCTGATCAGAAAATCACCTGGTATGCCTACTGCACTTCTGCTAACTATAGAGCCTGAAAGATATTGGCATGGTAACGCGATGGGTTAATAACGGCTTAGGTGGGTATCTGCATTTATGGAAAGAAAAATGTGAGCTGTGTCTAGGCAACAATTTTAGCTAAACTTCAGTGTCATTTCATGGAGTCAGGAGCAACGACCGCGCGGCCCGGAGGCACAAACCGGCTCGCCGAATGGTCCAGTCTGGCTCACCGGATGAAAATTGCAGTGAAGTTTGAAGAACTCATCAACTAAAATACGTTTTATACCAAGTGAACATGTTTTTGCTGCTTTTGTGTTGGTGGTCTCTCCACGGAGAAAAAAAGACCCTCCTTATCCGCTAGTAAAACACAATCCACTGGCGTGTTTCGAAGGCCGCCGCACACGTCGCTGCATTCAATGAAGAGGCCGCCTAGTACGACTATGACTAAGATGGGTTCAGCCTTGTTGTGCGTCAGGACTGTTGCATTACACGTGGTTGAGGGAATAGGTTCAGTAACACCACTGTTTACTCTTTAAATTACAGTTTTGATAGAGTGAACGTGAAAGCCAATTTTCACTGGAGCTTTTCAAATCTCAGTCCGGCCTTGTGACAAGGACACAAGTGTCTCTCATCCTTAAGACACGAGGTTGCTCTTTTTCTTTGCTTTTGTGGAACTGTGCAACTGATTACATTTGGGGAGGCTTTTGTAAAAAAGCTCGTTAGTTTATTATTCAAAATGTTTTCATTTGCAGTTATGTTAATTGATATTTTTTTCTAATGTGAAACAACCCCATCCCATACTCACGTGCAAAGGCTTTGAATGCTATCAGCCTAAGTGGCTGTGGCCATCCATCCATCCATCCATCCATCCATCCATCCATCCATCCATCCATCCATCTTCTTCCACTCATCCATTTCAGGGTTGGGGGGTGGGGTGGGGGTGGAGTCTATCCCAGCTGTTTTGAGGGGAGAAGCAGGATACACCCTGGACAGCTTGCCAATCAGGTGCACGGCTGCCTTTGATATGTTTATTAAAAGATGATTAAATCTGCATCCATGTCCTACAGCTGAAGGTTTGAGCTTCATTTCTGGATGCTGAGACAGCCGCAGTGCTGAAATTCTGATGTCACTGTAGTTTGGCACGTTCAGAAGCCAACGTTTTCTCATTTGCACCATTAAAGATGAATGGAGTCATCTTGATGTCACCTACTGGCCTGAATTGAAGCATTATGGCCGTCTCCATCTCGGATATTTTTTTTAAGCAAAAAGTGAACACATTTGGAAGATGCAGTGAAAGTTATTAGCTTGGTTAGAATGATAAGTTACCTGTTATTTAGTGCTAAATAAACATGCACATATGTTAAGGTGAGTAAAAGACCAGAACTGGATGAGCTGTGAGTACAGCTGACCGTGCAGCATGTTGTATAATTTGTCAAACAATTCCATTAGAAGTGCTCTAAAAGGTAACACCAACACTAACACGGTTGAGTGGTCCAGTTTAGTGACTCTAATGAGCTCAGGTGATGCCTAGCACAAAGGTAGTGGCCTAGTTGGCGCACATTTGTCACTAGAAGTGGCCGTGCCTCTAATAATGCAGAATTTTAATTTCACCTTTAATACAACGTAAAAGGGTGATTATTAAAAATAAAATGACCATTATAGATGTCAGAAAGGTGTAAAGGAGCAGGAAAGCATTGACTTCACACACATACAAACTTGAGTTACATCCCATTCTTAATCCATAGAGTTTAATATGATGTTGGCCCACCCTTTGCAGCTAAAACAGCTTCAACTCTTCTGGGAAGGCTTTCAACAAGGTTTAGGAGTGTTTATGGGAATTCTGACCGTTCTTCCAGAAGTGCATTTGTGAGGTCAGACACTGATGTTGGACGAGAAAGCTCACAGTTTCTATTTTGCGGTCAGGACTCTGTGCAGGCCAGTCAAGTTCCTCCACACCAAACTGGCTCATCCATGTCTTTATGGACCTGCTTTGTGCAGGAAGGGGCCATCCCCAAACTGTTCCCATAAAGCTGGGAGCATGAAATTGTCCAAAATGTCCTGGTATGCTGAAGCATTAAGAGTTCATGTCACTGGAACTAAGGGGCCATGCCCAACTCCTGAAAACCAACCCCACACCATAACCCCCCCTCCACCAAGCTTTACACTTGGCACAATACAGTCAGACAAATACCGTTCTCCTGGCAACCACCAAACCCAGACTCACCCATCAGATATCCAGACAGAGATCTGTGATCCATCACTCCAGAGAACACGTCTCCACTGCTCTAGAGTTCAGTGGCGGCGTGCTTTACACCACTGCATCTAATGCTTTGCATTGAGCTCAGTGATGTAAGGCTTGGATGCAGCTGCTCGGCCATAGAAACCCATTCCATGAAGCTCTCTATCCACGCTGTTCTTTATCTACTCTGAAGGCCACGTGAAGTTTGGTGGTCTGCGGCGATTGTTGTTGCACAGGTGGCATCCTATCACGGTACCACGCTGCAATTCACTGAGCTCCTGAGAGCGACCCATTCTTTCACAAATGTTTTAGAAGCAGTCTGCATGCACGGGTGCTTGGTTTTATACATGGAAGTGACTGTAACACCTGAATTAAAGGATTTGGATGGGTGAGTGAGTACTTTTGGCAGTATAGTGTATCTGCAGTAGAATCGATCATTTTAACGTGAATGTCTGTGGGGATTGGCTCACCAGCCCCAAGTGGCCATTTGAGGAACCACAGCTCTTGAAGTTTCAACACTTGCTTCATTTTCCGGCCCCGGAGGTTTCCACTTCTTAAATTAATTTTTATTTAAAGGACCCTCGAGCCTAATGAGAATGCCATTGTGTCGATTTTTTTCAGTGCTAAATCTTATACCAAACCATTGGGCAGATTAAATTTTTTTTATCTAATGGCATTGCTCTCGAGATCATCAGAACTGTTTAAGTCATTCAGTACAAAGGTTGTTGAAATATTTCTCCACTCTGCCAACTGTGGATAGAAGCCAGAGCACAAAAAACAGTCCAGTTTAAGCTGATGGGTGTGTGATTAATTTCTTAAGTACTTGTCATTTGTCTTCTATATTATGTTTCACTCTCACTTTCTCCTACCTTGTCTCAGTGGGTGGTAATTAGAGGGGAGGTTCGTTGGGAGTTTGAGGGTGGAGGGCTTTGACCAGACTCCTCCATGCATCATCAATTCACTCTCAGTTTATTAGGGCTAATTGCGCCACTGAGAGGCAAGGGGGGGGGGGGGCTTTTTGAGCTCTCCCAACAGTAACCACTGCATCATCAAAGTGGGGTTGCTATATTTAGCAGGAGCAGCAGATGCATGGCGGCAGTGGAGCAACGCTGGCCCAGGATGATGATCAGAGCGTAGGGTGGGGTGTAATTTGTGCGTGTGTGTGTTTGTGTATTTGTGCACAAAGCTGAAGGCAGAGGCATAACCGGAGGATGTAATGCTGCATTCAGGTCCTGTGGGAAAGACAGCAGATATGAGCCTCCTACTTGAAAGCACTGTTTGTATCAGTTTTCAGGCAGCAAATACAACCTCAGGGATTGGCAGCTACAACAACAATACAGAAAATTAATGGGAACAGTGAATGATTTTTAAGGGCATTAGTGTTTGATTTTTTACTTAAAGGGGAATGCTCATATCTCGAGCACATATATAGAGTAACAGCTGAAAACAATCCTAACTTATCTCAAAGTGAGATTTGATACAGTCCTTTAGTATTGTCTGAAACAAGCTGTTTTCGCTCCCTTCCCTTTCTTTTTGGGACTTACTTCAGATTGGCTGCCCCTCGTAAGCAGTGATGTCAGTAATCTGACTACTTTTTGCAGTCCAGTAATCAGATTAAAGTTGCTTATCCAAGTCACTGTGCGTTACTATTTTTGTCATTTTCCTCAGTACAAAGGCTCGTCCTTGTTTCGTGGTTGTCATTTTTATGTTGAGGCAGTGGGGGGGGGGGGGGGGGGGGTGCCGCCAAAAACTTAT